>PISX010010266.1:0-71203 GCA_004024625.1 Mellivora capensis
GGAGCCTGATGCGGGACTCGATCCCGGGTCTCCGGGATCATGACCTGAGCCGAAGGCAGTCGTCCAACCAACTGAGCCACCCAGGCGTCCCAAGGAATCAAATTCTAAGTGCTGAAGAACGTAGGGCTGGATTCATCTTTGTTCAGTGTTTATTTCACTAGTTCTGAAGTTATAGTCCCTAGACCAACAGTATCAAGATCACCTAAGAATTTGCTAAAAGTGCAGAAGTTCTCAGAGCCTCTAACAGGCCCACTGAATCAGAAACTCCGGGAGGAGGCCCAGCAGTGTGTTTTAAATAAGCTCTTCACTGACTGATGCCTACTAGTCGTTTGAGAACTGTTCTGGGTTTGGTTTTATCAAGCTCTACTCTGGTTCTAAACTGTACCTAATAATGTCTTTAATTCAGTCTGAATTTAACCTCAGTTAATAAAATGTATGAAGAATTTTAAAGTTTAGATTTCCTGTAGAAACTTCTGAAAAGGGGTGCTGATCTGTTGGAAGTGGTTGTGAAGATGTTTTACAGTTTGTGCTGCTTGAGACACCAGCCAAACCCCTTGATGTTCTACAGAAGGAGGTCTCTCGGTCCTGTAAATTTGGGAAACAATGAATGCTCTTTTTAGTTTAGACATTCAGAATGTATATTAGAGTTTGAGAGTTCTACTTTGAGGAAAGCCATCTGATTTAATTTAGCTTCTCCAAATTTGAGCCAAAGCTGCCACTACCTCTTTTTTTCTCCCAAATTAATCCTTTAAAAATGGTAGATGGTTATACTTGGAACATACTTGATTAGTGCATTCTAGACAAGTAAGGGGCTTCTTGGTTTTAAGTTAGCAGAAAACTCTACATATTTGGATAATTGTTTATGAATACACACTTCCTGCCATTTGAAGGGATTTCATTTACAGGTACTATGAAATTTCAGTGGTGAATTCTTATATATATTTGTATTTGTGTACCAACCACTTTAGATTATAATGGCAAAACTGGCAGGTGGACCTAAAGCTCCTAAACCACAAGGAAATTGGGATAAAGATGATTGGCAAGACGAACTTCATATATAAATAGCAAATCAGGTGCCAAACATTTATACAGTAACGCATGCAATTATTTTTCACATTTGCCTCCTAGGGTTATTGAGTTACTGAAGTGCATGTCTTAGAATGCCCTTCACTAACGTGTGGATTTGTTGCTGTTAATGTCCACAGGAGGTGGCAAAGCATTGCTGGAAGCTAACAACTCTGTGATAGTGTCACATATGCAGTGTGTAACAGATTGCTTATATTGAGAGGATTGTTTCATCTTGCATCAGTCTAGTATAAAAATACTCTTTCTTTTCATTTTAAAGGTAGAGTTTATGAGTATGTGCTTGTGGTTTTTGTTTTCTTAGATCATCATGGCAAAACCAGCCGGTGGGCCCAAACCTCCAAGTGGGAAGAAAGACTGGGATGATGACCAAAATGATTGACTGGCTTAGTTTTTACTATAGTTGAAGACTACATTTGTAGTAGTAGTCTAGGAATTGCCTGATGTTTTCATATTTTCCTTAAATTAAGAAGTGTTTTGTGTTTATATCCTCGGCTGGATGATACAATAAACATGTTGTTGGTATCAAAGCCTCACTGTCTGATGAGCACTGTTCTTGGATGTGAATGACCGGTTTGTCTCAACCTTGGTAATGAAATTAGCTGTGGAACCGCAGGCAAGCCACTTAAGTACTTAGGGCCAGTTCCAATATATATCTGGCCTGCCGCCCGTCTGGAACACAACCATGCTCGTGTAATTGCAAATGGTCTGTGGCTGCTTTCTATAAGGAAATGGCAGAGTAAAGAAGTAGTGATAGAGAGTAAATGGCCTACAAGGCCATATTTACTATCTGTCCCTTTGTAGGAAATCTGTCTCCCAGACTGCTGGATTTCAGTCTCTTCACAGCTCTGCTCTGGGAATTCTAAGACTTGAGAGAATTTGTTTTAGTAATGCCTAACTTAAAATACAGTCCAGTAGTAGAATATAAAGATATTTGTAATGCAACTGAAAATCTATCTGCTAATATAGATAAATTAAGCAAGTTAGTTTTTATAAAGTAGATATTTTTTCTTAAGATCAGTATGGAGTTTTGAAAAAATAACATGAAAGGTTAACTGATTTTTATGGGACATGTGCTACTATTTGTATTTTGGTATTTAAAAAGAATTTTGGAAGCAGCAGGACTGACTGGATTTTAGATAAAGTTAGCAAGTGTTAAGAGTAATGGAAGTTTAGTCAAGCTTGGTATCCTTAAGACTCTTAGGATTATAAGCAATGTGGCAATGCTGGCTGGCTTGGGAAAAGGACATTTTCTCTGGCATGCTAGCATTAAGGGGGACCTGGTATCAAGTTACTTGAGAGTATCTACCTTGGGTCCATTAACACTGCACAGAACAAGTGCAGTTAGACCCACACCCCAGCTTCCATACACTGTATGCCATCAGAATTGCAGATAAAAGTATTTCTTCCAAGTATATACTACTGCCAGTATCTAATGTCTATGCTTAAATAACCAATACTTTTTAAAAATTCATCTGAAATTTCATTAGCAAGTCTGAAACATTTTTTTGAATGTTAACTGCTAGGGTAAGAACACAACTTAAAATCCTCCAAGTAATAAAACAAGTTTTGGGGGTAAGTCAGTTTATTGATGTTATAACCCACCACCCAGACATATTTAAGCACAGAGGACTTAAGGAATTCAGAATCCTTTCCAGAAATTGGAAGCAAGAATAAAAACCACTATGACAATACAAAACCACTGTAAAATTTTAGGTGTCTTCCCTTCGGTATTTTAATAAACATGATTTCTTCTGGCATGTGTTTAATTTTAAGTGAACATGATTTTACAGTTAGTCTTTACTTCTTTATTATTATTATTAATTACAGCCATTTTAAAAGCCATAAGCTTGTTTCTGGAGAAAGCACTCTTTGAAACTATTACAATACTCTCTCATAAAACAGGAGGTACGCTTGTGAGTTCAGTACTTTAGTTGTAGGCACAGCTTGCACGTGTGTATCACTGATGTGAAACCACTGCCCTTTGGTTGACTGCATTTCAAAATCTGTCGAGAGAAGTAAAATATAAATGGGAAGATTCAAGTTCATCATTTTTTTGGTTTTGCCATAATCTGAATACCAGAATTTTCCAAGACCTCTTACCTTGTGGAATATCACCGTGCAGAACAAGATTCGAGAGATGACTATTCGCAGCTCTGGCCTTGGCATAGGCAGTATAATGCCCTGACCTCATGGTACCGCTGTGTTCAACGACTCCATATAAGGAATACAGTACTCTTGTATTTTCTTCAGCCACATTCTTTCAAAGTGAACAGAATTCAAAAGTTAATTCTAGTCCCATTTACAGATGCCAGGGGCAGGATCAGTTTATGCAAAGGGTTTCTAACCTTTACTTAGAATGTAGAAATCCTAAGTCTGAGCTTGACTACTTTTTCCCTACCTTTTACCCAGCCTACTGAGTAGTGTCATACCATGGCTGGATGTTTTTATAGCTTTTATTAGAAAGTTACCATTGCTGTTTCTCTGCTAGAATCATAAACCTGAGGCCACTTGCAATTGCAGTTTCCTGGCCCAGATACTTAAATAATTGAACTTACCAGTTTCTATATGAGTCCTGGGCTCTGATAATTGCAAAATAACTCAATAGCTCTACCAGTCCAGTTCCTCACCAGACCAAGTCTTTTTTAAGATCCAGAGGATCACGTTTAAAAAACTCCCCCTTAAATTTATATATGTCCCTTAGAGATTCAACTTCTCAAGTGTTCACTTTCACCATCTAGACCATGGAGGCTGCTTATTCTAAGATACTATACATGCAGTAGGGCAGACTGGGGACAGGGAAAGACATTCTCTGAGTTAGGGGCCACGTTCAGACAACTTCCAACTTGGGTTCTCTTGTAGTAAAAAGTCCTCAATGCGCATCATTGTCCTTCCAAACTATCTCTTTACATCTATGGCCCCCTATTCACTAGAAAACTTTATACTTTGCCCCAAAACCTGTCTGCTCCTCAGAGAGTTGCTCCGCTTCTCAGGGTTTCTGCGGCCATCCCGTTTTAGCTGCCACACCCAGGACTAAATTCTACAATGCATCCTCACTTGGAACTGTTCCACTTCAAATCTTCCTATTTTTCTAGTCTCAGCCCAGAATTCCTTCCATTCTTCCAGTTTTCATCTCACCTGTCTCCCCTCTCTCCAACCTAACTGAAGGTTCCAGTCCTTTTCTCCTGGCTGATGAAGCCTCTCCTGGCTTCATTCCCCAGTCAAATCTGTGTCTTCACTACTCAAAGTGGCAATGGAACAGCAGTGTCAGCATAGACCCCCACCTAAGACCTACTGATGCCCAAGTGACATATGCACATTAAAGCTGGAGAACTTAGATCACATGCATCAGTCTTACAAATGATCTTACACACACCACCAGCTTTGCGAGCACATTGACTGATCAGAAAATTCTACTCTGAATCCTACAACAAACCCTTTCCATCCCCACACCTAGATACCTGCTATTGCTAGGAGGCACCCTGTGGATTGGTAAATTGACTGAGGACTAACTGGGATCTTCCATGTGACTTAAGATCTTGTAACTTGTTCCTTGGCTCTCTAGTCCACAGATTGCCTTCACAGCAACTGGCCCACACTTCAACCACTCCTTTAGCCTCTCCTGATCCCCCACCCTTTACTAATCCCTGCAGTTGATCTCACCTCCCACTTCAGGAAAACCAAGATAACAAGCTATTCAACTCTAAGCTGCCCATTCTCAGGAAGATGAAGTATCTCTTCCTTTTGTTTGGAGACTGTACTCCCAACTTAGTGTTACTAAGCTCTTCTTGTCTCTTAAAGGGTCTTGCTCAATCAGTTCTCTCTCTTTTTCTGAATCTTCAAGGAGTAAATTTTCCTCTTGGCTTACCAATCTACTTAAGTCTCCCAGGCTTAACAAAATCACTGGTCCACCATTTTCCTTTTCAATAAAGTCTCTAATGTATCTACAGACGGGCTTTATTTCCAATATTCTCATTCAAGTCACCAACACTTCTTTAAAAATTTACCATGACCCCTATACCATCTAATCCACAAATAACTTTCTTTTTCTCTGATATTCTGACACTGAGGCTCCCTCTCCTTTCCTTGAAACTTGAACACAGGGCAATGACATTTTAAGCAAATAATAGATTCCTAATGACCCTGTGTTTGAACTAGTCCAACTACAGGAATTTCCGTTAACCAGCAAAAGTGGCCCTACCCCATGGTGATAAAATGAAAATAATAACAATTCACTTTACCCACCAGCTCTGAAATACCTTTCCTGAAGAATTCTAAATTGGGAGGCAGGAAAAGAGAATTTCTATCATTTCAAAATTTGCCAATAAAAACTTTATTAATGTTGATACTGAGGTATTTGGAATCTATAGCTTCAATACTATAGTTTCTCTATCCAAATTCTTCAACAGAGAGATTTGCTGAGATTGTTGGTAGTGTCATCTCTTCTTCATATGCCTCTTATGCTCTGATGCTCACCAGAGTTGTCATTAACCATCTCTTCTCTTTCTCCATGCTCTACATAGGAGATCCTATCCTGTTTTAACCACCAATGTATTGATTTCCAAATCTTTATCTCCAAATCTCACCTCCCTGGCTCAGGCCTCAGATATGTACATCCAAATATTTTCTTAACAAAGCCCTGTGAGTATTTAAAAAATATATGAAACTCAATGTATCCAAAACAAACTCATTATCCTTTCTCCACCTCCCAACCTCTCTTCTTCCTGTATTTCCTACCTCAGCTAATGGTACTCCCATCTGCCCAGCTGCCTTGTCACTCATCCAGGCCTCAGGAATCATGCTCAACGCCTCTTGTGCTATCCTTACCATCCATTTCAAGGCCTCTTCCTCATCTTCCAAACCAATCCAATCATAAGTCTGGTTAATTTTACCTCCTAAAATACTCTTGCAATCTTGCCTTCTCTTAACCTAGTTGAAGTCCTCACCATTGACTAAATTCAACATCTTCACCTCCTCTAATATAGAGACCCTGCCTCTCTTGTCTTTTCCTCTTAAAATCCAACCTCCTCCATGCTTCAGCAAGTAACCTGTGTAATACACACATCTGGCAATGTCACCCCATTGCTTTAAACACTTCAGTGGCACCCTACTACACTCTTAAGAAAGCCCAGGTTCCTCACCATGATAATCCTCCAAGCCTCATTCCCACCTCACTTCTCTGGTTTCACCTCCCGGTGCTCTCTCGGCTTTGTACTGTAAGCTCTACAATTGCTCATACTGCTAGTCCCTAGTCCCCACCACATCATTTTACACATCTTTGCACCAGCTGGTCTGTTCTCTCTGCCTGAAAAACGTGTTTCCTCTTGATTCATCACACTCTTACTCCTTCTTTAAGTAGTGGTGGAGGTGTGGTCTTCACAGAGCAGACTTTCCTGACCCACCAACATACTGGGTTAAGTGCATACCACCCCTCTCTGTGTATACCAGTCTTAACACTCAACCATATTAAACTGAAATTAATTACCTCCTGATCTTTAGTCTTGTGCCCTCAGCTCCCAAGACAATGTCTGCCAGAGTAACAGAGATTCAAAAAATGTTGAACTAAATTTAACAACCTAATATTCAAAATGATTCATCACAGATCTTGAAATTATAATGGTACAAAGATCAAAGACCCATTCTACTCAGTCATTCTTATCAACTTCATACTTAAGTGAGTTACTGCTGGAGTATCTGGTAAATAAGCTATGATTTCCCTTCAAAGGATCATCCCAAAAAGACCACTTTCACTTACCTTACATTTAAGGGTACAAAAAGGAGCCAAATCTAAGATTTCCGGAAATTTTATGTGTTTGTTAACTTTGCGTAGGTTAAAACCAGCCTAAAAAAGGAGAGAGAATAGATTTCTTTTCCTGGAAAAGCTGTACACATTAAATAAACTGTAGTCTTACTCTGATGCACAAACACCACCAACACCCCAACCCTAGTTCAGTCTTCTCAGGAGACACTTTTCTTTCTGACCATTAAATAATTTCTGCTAGATGCACACCACACACACACCCCAACGCATTAACAAATGTGCTCCCAGGGGGCGCCTGGTGGTGCGGCTGGTTAAGTGCCTGACTCAGTCTCAAGCCAGACATGATCCGGCATGTTCAGGGTGGTATGGCCACAGACTTGATCTCACCTCAGGTCCTGATCTCAGGGGTGTGAGTTCAAATCCCACACTGGGCTCCACACAAGGCTCATGGAACTGAGTTAAAAAGAAAGAAAGGGAGAGAGAGAGAGAGAGGAAAAGAAAGAAAAAGGAAGAAAGAAAAAAAAGAAAGAGAAAAAAAGAAAGCTGCTCCCCGAGAAAATTCTCAGTGTTTCTGCTCTAGCCATCCAGAAAAGCCAGATTAGATCAGAGTTCTGAGTGCTTAAAACTCAGCAAAAGCAGAATACTTTTCTGTGGAGCACATACTCTCAGCCTCCTTTCTAACCAAGCTTAGTGCTTGGCTCGTGGAGACCCACCCAGCTAGTCACACCCGTACACCAGCCACTGGAGGGAAAATGTTGTAAAGGTACTTTGGGAATTTGGAACTTAATTTAAAACTTGTACTGCTTACAACAAAAGTCTTCCAGAAAAGACAGGGTCGCCAAAATGATGAAAATCCAAGGTATCAATGTCTTTTTATGAAGGGTCAGTAAAAGTAAGGTACCACACCCAAAACAGAAGTAGTATCACTAATTTTCTTAACTGTGAGATACAGCTAGTAAACTGGACTTTTTTTTTCATTAACCTGAGAAAAAGTTTAGAGGAAGATGCTAATTTTACTAAAAAAGACAACACACGTTCTAATAAAACTGAGGAAGGATTGTGCCTACATGTCTCCACCTTGAGAGGCGTCTTCATCTAAGCTTTTGTCATGCCCAGGTATATTTCTTAATTTTTTTAAAGTTAGAATTACAAAACAACAGAAAACCAAAGAAACACAGTAATGTGGTAAGATAATAACAAAGCAAGTGTTACATATTTAAAACAAATTTGAGCTAAAAAGGGGTACCTGCTGAAATCTCTTTAAATGAAGAGTGAGAACAGGAGGAGCAAGAGAAATTAGCATCTGCTTTTTCGCATTGGTATAAACATGTTTCCTTTCTCCTAAAGAAAGAAATTTTAATAGTGTGAAAATCATTTTAGATTTCTAGAGCATTCACATTTGCTATAGTATCATTTTAAGCATCTAACACAATCGATTTATCTTTTTTTTTTTCCTTTGATTTAACTTTAAACTTTCTGGAAAGGACCAGATAACAAATATTTTGGGTTCTGTGGACCAAGAGGCAAAACCATGGACATTTTGTAGGTATCAGTAAAAATTTCCAAAAATTCCCACATTTTTACTGCTGTAATTCAAAATATAGCAACAACTGAATACAGCTACTATCTACCAAGGAGAATGGTACTGAGGAGATACCACTGAATCAGTTGGGGCTCAAAATTAGTATTTTCTACCACCAAATCATTTTCAAATGTTCATCAGTAAAAACCATTTCTGGACACCATACAAAAAACCTGACTGTGAACAACAGTTGGCCAATGTCTGCTCTAAAGCAAACTGAAATGTTATAAAATCAACACAATTTACTTTCTATATTGACATGCAAATAAATAAAAACCTAGACCTTTTTTTAAACAAGTTTCGATAATTCTACTAAGAATCCTTGGGATTCCACAATCCCTCCTTATCCCACTTACCCAAGCTCAAAAAATGGGGCTGGGGAGAAAGAGGATTATCACCATTTTTCTGTTCTATATTTGAGGGAGACTAGAAGAAAGCACTGTCCTCCCAGTACCTTGCGCCGGGCATGTCACAGGAGCGCACAGATGAAATGAAGTGTAGCTCCCTGCACGGAGGGAGTGGAGGGCCAGCACAAATGCTGACAGGAAACTGAGCAGACTAAGAAAGAGCCACTGTCTGTGAGGAGCCTGTTGTAATAACAACCCAGTGGGATGATGTACCCCCAGAGAGAGATGCTGGAGAGCAAACTGTCCCACTCGTATCCGCTGTTCGGCTGCCACAGAGTATCAGCCACTGCGGTCTGCTTGTTCAATCTTCTGTTAAAAGACTACACGGGGAGGGAACTTCCTGATGCCATGCAAATCCCGATACAATTAAGATAGCAGTATTCTACCTGTTCAGTGCAAAATGTGCCCCCGAACATTAATTTCCCTTTCAGTGAGAGAATCTAAATTACCTTTTATGTTTGCCTTTGGTCCACTAAACTGTCTCCGGGTGCATACTTCACAAAGCAGCTTATTTGCATCTCGAAGTTTCTCATTTCGGGTGAACTGATACAAACAATGTTGGATTGAACACTCATCAGTATGGAAAGCTTCCCTGTTCGCAAGAGTACAGAATGCGGTTTCTGGATCTTCATTTACGACTTCATATACCTTGGTCCCAGGAGAATGACTCTCATTCAGAATCTCTATATTTATTTCGTCAGGTTGAAGAACAGCATTCAAGTTAAGGTTTTTGAAACCACTGGAAATCTCCACATCACCACTCCCTTCTGTCAGATAGGCACCATTTAAATTCCTAGTACAGTCACCGGGAGAAGATGCCAAGACCTCCAGATCATTATCCATGTTGACATTGTTCATATCTACTTCTTCTGTGGATTTTTGATTGTCAGTTACACTTTCTACCATTTTTTCTTGGCCATTCAAATCTTTCTGATTAACACAATATTCTTTATGTATAACTTCCTCTTCTGAAATATGGTTGGATTTAACATCCACTTCTCCCTGAAGTGACATTTCAACCTCACATTCATTATCTTCAGGATGGTCAATGGTACAGATATCATTTAAATGAAGAACTTTTCCTTGAATTTTTTGTTGCCTTCGTTGGTTCTGTGCCAAAAGCATAAAACATTAAAAAATAAAACTAAAAAAAGGAAGAAGAAAAAAAAAAATAGGAAAAGAAAAAGGACACATGTACCACATCAGGTTTTCTTGTTTATCAAAAAGCTTATATAAGGAAGAGTGCACTCCCAGAATTCTGATCCTAAAAGCTCCTTTACTATCACGGATCAAATAAATTATGAAGAAAGTTCTTTCACCGAAACCAGGAATAAACTATCACCAATCATCAACATATTGTGACATAGGGGGAGGGGGCAAATAAAAACACGCAAGACATAGTCTGTGTTCTAAGGGAAGTGACCAAGACAGGGTAGTAGACTAGACAGAAACTGCCAAATCCAAGTAGCCAAGTAGGAAACCATGTGGGGAGTCTGACTACAAAGAGAGCAGGAAGCAATGTATGCATGTGAGTTACGATTATCAGGTCAAGGTTGTACTGAGGGAAGAAAAAACAAACTGAAAACTTCAGGATGCACAAGTACAGGACTGTTTTGGGCAGGATGGAGGAAAACATCCCAGGAAATAAACGGCCCCAAATTAGAAAGCAAGGAAGCCTCATGAACAGAAGACAATAAAGGACTTCCCTCCTAAAAGCATTTTTATCTGCCATTGGCAGCCTATTTACAAGCAGAGTGGGGAGAAAGGCATTTCATCAACACTACTGACACTGGAATGCCTCAAGGTAAAATGACAGTCCCCATGTGGCTAATCTGTAATACCAGAAGGCTGAAGGTCACACACAGGACACAAACATTTTCCAGCCTCCCTCAGCTACAAACAGAACATGAAAGAAAAATGGAGAAAGGATATAAGCAAATACTGCAAAGGAAAGGGAACACAAATGGCTCAAACATAAAAACATACTTATATTAAAATAAATGGAAAATAAACTGCATTGAGAAATTATTTTCCATCTATGAAAGTGGCAGATATCCAGAAGTTTGTAACACACTTCTGTCAAGGTTAAGGAGAAACAGCAAATCTCATTGTTGCTGGTGGGAATATAAATTGGTACAGCCTTTGTGGAGGGCAATTAGGTACATCTATCAAAATTACAAATGCCATCCCTCTTCTCAAAATGTGCCGTACTGATGACAGGGGTATAGGATTATTCACTGCAGCACTGGTTATTAGAGAGCAAAGACTACATACAGCCTAAATCAATAGAGAACAGTGAAATGAGCTGTGGTACATCTATAAAGCAGAATACTATACAGCTGTTTAAAACAACAGAATCTTTGCATCCTGAAGTGGAAAAATCTCCAAGAATCCAACTAAGCAGAAACAAAACACAGGATCCAGAATAGTGTGTATAATTTTTTTTTTTTTTTTTTTTAATTAGGAGGAAAGGGGCGCCTGGGTGGCTCAGTGGGTTAAAGCCTCTGCCTTCAGCTCAGGTCATGATCCCAGGGTCCTGGGATCGAGCCCCACATCTGGCTCTCTGCTCTGCGGGGAGCCTGCTTCCTCCTCTCTCTCTTTGTCTGCCTCTCTGCCTACTTGTGATCTCTTTCTGCCCAATAAATAAAATCTTTAGGGATGCCTGGGTGGCTCAGTTGGTTAAGCGACTGCCTTCGGCTCGGGTCATGATCCCGGTGTCCTGGGATCGAGTCCCGGATCTGGCTTCTTGCTCAGCGGGGAGCCTGCTTCTCCCTCTGCCTCTACCTGCCACTCTGCCTGTGCTCTCTCTCTCTCTCTGACAAATAAATAAATAAAATCTTAAAAAAAAAAAAAGAATTTAAAGATAAATAAGTAAAATCTTTAAAAAAAAATTAGGAGGAAAAAAGACTACATATTTGTATTTGACCATATTTTTCAAAAGAAACTCCAGAAGGACACATACGAAACTAATGAAAGTGGTTATCTATGCCATGAAAGGACAGAGCTGGAGGGGTACTTGCACTGTGCATCTTTATATATTTTTAAATTTTTGAAAGTCAATGAATTAAGAACTCAAAAATTATTAAAAATGAACTAAAACTCCTAAAAGTTCTCACAAGTATGGGTGCCCAGGTGGCTCAGTCAGTTCAATACCTGTCTCTTGATTTTGGTTCAGGTCATGATCTCAGGGTCATGGGACAGAGCCCCATAAGGGGCTCCATGCTGGGCTGGCATGGAGCTTGCTTGGGATTCTCCTTCTCCACCCCCTACCGTCTCTCCCCACCCACCCCACCCCAGTTCCTGCTCTCTTCTTCTAAAAAAAAAAGAAAGTTCTCACAAGCAACACAAGATTTAAAAAAACAAAAGTACAACCTTTTCTTTTGGTCATTCAGACTTCAGACTCAATAGTTGCAAATATAAAATTAGAAAAGCATAGTTTTCTTCCTAGTTACCCACCTTGGCTTGCTTTTTGGCTTGCTTCTTTGCTTTCTTCTGTAAGTGCTTACTTGTTCCCGATGGAATGTCACTCCTTTCTTTGATATAACTATCATTGTCTTTCTCCTCCTCACTCTCTTTATCTTCATCTTCCATCGTCTTTTTCAAATTTTTATCATTTATACTTTTCTTACCACTCTTAAAATATGAGCCAAAAATAAAATTTTACAACTATTTGGTGAAGAGATTTCATGTTACCTAAGTATTTTTCTACTCCTATTTCATATTGAATTTATTTTCTACAATGTTTGAAAATATATCCAGGACAAACTCATTCATCTCAAATACTAGGAAGCAATCTTACATACTGAGAAAACAAGCCAACAAACAAAACAGTAAAAAAGGCAACTTCACATGCCAGTAAAATTGAAAGGAATATCATGCATTTTATTAAGATATGTGCTGCTTCCTACAGTAATTATGCCCCTAACTGTGCTTTCTGTTTATCAGTGATTTACTTGTCCCACTACAGGCATTCCTTTTTATCCTTTTCCTTCTTTCCATGTAAATGAGAATTTTAGAAAAAGAGAAAATAAAGTAAATTTGGTAAGACTTTAATCACTAAGTAACACTGATTAAACAGACCCTGAATTCATATGAAGTTGAATAACAATTTATCCAATATTCATAACAGGCTTTCTTTTTTCCAACCACTAGTTGATGAAGCCGAATTAATATGGCTTAAAACTGAGATACTATCTATTAACATGTATGAACTGAATGAAGACTGTAAGGCATTTATGTTTAGTCTTAAATAACGAAAAAAATAGTAACTTATTAGTATAAATAAAACACTTTCCCTATAGGTCTACCAATCAAGCTAATAATCTATAAAGGATTCTAGATACACTATCTATCCTTTTTTAAAATAAAATAATATTTACCCCAATTTCTATTCAAATCTTTAAAATTCTTCTGTCTCAAATACATTTAAAAAAATTCCTCCAAGGGCTAATGTACAAACTTGGAAAAGAGTGACAAGGCTTCCCTCATAAAATCTAACACAGGGAGGAAAAAAGTCTACTTAAACAAACTACACTCAGTAGGTCTTACCTGATCATCTAAAACTGGTAGAGACAAATCAAGGAAAGATTCATGAACCAAGGAGACCTTAATCAACCAAAACAGATAAATGTAAAAAGGAAGGAAAAGATTCATTTTAGACATTATATAGTTAGATTATGGTGGGGAGTTACATTTTAAAATAAATTCTTAACAAAATAAAAAATTACAGTGTTGAGGGCTTTGGGTTAGGAGAAATAACTTAAAATGTTAAACTAACTTCTTTCAGACATAAGGAGTGCTCACAGTCCCAGGAAAGAACTATGAAGATTGGCAGAGCCCAACAGAGAAAACCTTATGAAACTAGATGCTTCTGTTTTTGAAAGACACAAAATGATGAAATATAGTCTTTTAATATTAATGAGTAAATCCAGTCCACACTACATCAACTTACAGTTCTGCATTCATCACACATGATTGTACTAGTTAGTTCACCACCAAAGATGCGGTCCACAAAACTTGGTACAGACTTTTTCTTTTCATAATCTAGAAGGGGAAAAAAAGTTTATCAATTACCCTTACATAATTAACAGAATAAGTTAAAACTATTTACTTACCTATCTAACCTTAAAATTTTATTTTTAATTTCCTATCCCACAGGTTTTCTCTGTTCATAATTACCATTTTATTTTTATGCCATAGTCAGCAGCAAATACTCCACTTTTGAGCATAACACAATTTAACACAATCATGTCTCATGAAAAAGAAAAAGTTCTTATGCTAGATCTGGTCAGTGGAAAATAAGCCGTGCAAGTCAGTGAGACCTTCTACATATCAATATCCCACTAGTAAAACGAATAGATGGGTACAAGCTGGATGATACTCTAGACCACTTCTAGCTCTACCACTCTAATAATATTCAGCAGCAAACTTAGGAGAGAATACCCATAAACTTTTAAACTCTAAGACTGAACTCCATTCAAAATCAAATAAAAAAAAAAAAAACCACTGGGAAAATGTTTCAGACAAAATCTTCTTTTTTAGTATGTTCCCAGAAATAATCTTCGTAAGTTTAGAATAAGACAATTTTACCACCTGGTCACCCAATTTTCTAAATACATGAAATATATAAGCCTTATTCAAATGATAAGTATGTCCATTTATACAGAAACACACTTGATGGCAGCACCAGCAGGGCAGGATTCTCTCTGCTACTGGCCTGGCCCTAAAGGACACTAAGGAGGCAAACAGGTGCTCTGTGTTGATTCTAAAATGTGCTTCAAAGGGGTGCCTGGCTGGCTCAGTCAGTAGAGCATCTGACTTTTGATCTTAGGGTCCTGCATTCAAGTCTCACAAAAACAAAACAAAACAAAACAAAACAAAATCGTGCTTTACAATATAGTAACGACTAGTCACTTGTGATGATTTAAATTAAAATTAAATAAAGGTAAAAATTTAGCCCCTCAATTGCTCCAGTGACATTTCAGGAGCTAAATGGCCACATGTGTCTAGTGGCTACTGCACCAGCATAAATATGGAAGAGTTCCATCATCACGGAAAGTTCTATCGGACTGGTCTGTGTTAAATCTTTAAATGCCACACAATAATAATGCAGTTGGCTACATGATTAACAAACCAGCTATTAACAATTCACACAGACAAGTGTAACTCACAAATCACTGCTCATTAGAAATACAGTTGACCTTTGAACAACACTGTGTTGAACTGTGTGGGTCTGAACTTTGCAGGTCCACCTATATGTGAATCTTTTCAATAAATACAGCACAGTACTAAAAATTTATTTTCACTTCCTTATGATTTTCTCAATAACATTTTCTTTCCTCTAATTAACTTTATGGAAGAATGCCATACATAATACATATTACCAAAAAAATACATGTTACATTTCTGCTTAGGTTATCAGTAAGGCTTCCGGTCAACAGTAAGCCATTAATAGTTATATTTTTGGAGAGTCAATAGTCATAAATAGATTTTCAACTGTGCAGGAATGGGGACGGGAAGAAACCGGTGTCCTTAACCTCTGCATTGTTCAAGTGTCAACCGTGTAAGCTTTTGAAAAATAAAACTGTGATCTCATTTTAGCTCTATCTTTTTTTTTTTTTTAAAGATTTTATTTATTTGACAGAGATCAGAAGTAGGCAGAGAAACAGGCAGAGAGAGAGGAGGAAGCAGACTCCCTGCTGAGCAGAGAGCCCGATGCGGGGCTCGATCCCAGGACCTTGGGATCATGACCCAAGCCAAAGGCAGAGGCTCAACCCACTGAGCCACCCAGGTGTCCTAGCTCTATCTTTTTAAACTTCACTATAATACTGCATAAAAATAGACCAAAGTTAAATTTTTCAAAAATATTCCCCTTTGGAGTATGAATAATTTTTCTGAAATCAATGGTGATAAAGAAAAATTATGTTAATAACTGAATTTGAAATACAAGTGCCAGCAATCTTGTCCTAAGATACAGAAGAATTTAACTATAGTGTGTTAATTCAAAAAGTCAGACATTACCTTTAACTTTATTTTTTAGTTCTTCATCCAATTTTTCAGTAGAATTACCAAATGCTTTAAGAATTCCTTTACTCACTCTCTAAAAGTAATAAAATGGATATATATATACTATTAAATTTTTAAAGTTTTATAGTTATTTTCCTTAGAAAATATGTAATCAAGTCAAGAAAGTGATCAAGAATTAGCTCCCCAAACTTACTGAATAAAAATTAGTTATTTCTAAGATCACATTTTTGAAGTTAATTCAAGGAGCTAAAAAAATTACAAAACAATCACTAACCCCTGAACAAAGGCACTGTCTTACTTTAAGATTTTAATCTATTCAAACCAAAGCATTTGAGCCCATGCCCATGGAAAGACCACTAAAATATTGTGTCCTAGAAGCAGACTGTTTAAATGAGAGCTATAGGGGAATCTAGCATTCAAAGCCAAGAGCCCCCATTACGGGGTGACCTTGAACCGGACCTGAATCTTATTTACACCCTAGCTTCACAGTCGATGGAATGAGAAAATGATTAACAGCATCCACCTCAGAGAAAGGTTGGGAGGACCAAGTAAAATAATTCACATAAGATTCTAAAAGCAATGCTTGATATAAAATAAGAGCAAAATAAATGTCATCACTAGTTATCCCTTGTTATTACTCAATAATAATAATAACATTACTACTATTAATTATACTCTACATCCCCAAATACATTACTTTACATCTGACAATTTACAAACATTTAAAAATATAACTACGTTCCCTGACTCTTAAAAATGAGCATTGGACTCAAAAAGCTGTGTTAAATCACACTCAGAGTAAGAGTAAGAATGCACTGCAATTGGGAACTGTTTTGGAAGAAACATTTTCCAATACTCTGGAGCTCTCCTGGCATAGGCTAGTACAATAGAATAGAACTCCTAAAGAATATTAATGCCCTAACCACCAAGGAAAACAGCATCATGAAAAGGAGAATCATTTCTAATTCTCTACATTCATTCTACTGATTAAAATATACCAGTTGAAAACACTGGTGTGGAAAAAAAATTTTAAATACAATGGCCTCAATAACTAGTTTTCATTGCTTTAATAACCCTTAAGATGTTAAATTCCGGACAAGTTAATGAAGATGGGATTATAAACTATACTGGTCAAAATATGCTAACTTGTTGTTCTTCTGCTCTCATTCCATCCAATAAATAGCGAAGCAGCTCCTGGCTGTCTTGTTGCTGATAGCCTTTAAACCGTACTGCTCTACAGAAAAAAAAAGAAGAAAAGACAGAAAAACAATGATGAGTCTACTAAAATTTGAAACTATTTTTACAAAATCTTGGGATCACATTCCAAATCTCAGAGTAATTTACTTTCTCAAAATTTCCATCCAGTTTGACAACACCCTTAGTAGATTTAATTTTCACATGAAGTTCATGTTTTTTAATCCAAATGAAATAAACCATGCTGTAATATGTACACTGGATTGACCTTAATGCTATTGAGTTTTTCATATTATTTCTCAGCATCTTACTGATGCACTGAAAACAAAATCGAAGCAGATACTCACTTTTTACAGACCTGAGAAAAGAGTTCTTTAGGTGTCACGATTCCCTTTTTGGTCTCTTGCATCTCATTAAGAAACTGGCTCATGGCTAAAGTAAGAGGGCCTGGAGGCTCAAGGTTTATTTCTAAGGGTTCCTGAATATGGGAATAAAAATTACTTTCTTCAGTCAAAGTTTGGAATCATTTATGTTACCAAAATGTAGCTAATCAGCTGTTCTTGCCAATGTTCCTGATAGAGCTGTCACATTTAAAACTTCAAAAAATGTCCATCAAGAGATGTAGAAAGTTTCTGTTCATTGACTGCTTGGGAAAAAATCAGTTCTACTGTTTTAGTTTCAGAGTATCAGGAGTAGACCACCTAAGAACTGAAAGAGCCAGAGCAAAATGTGAATAATAAAAATGGACAGGATAAAATTCCTTTTACTACACACAACTCAAGCCACCTGAAAAGCTGCTGAAAATAATAATGCCTGCCTAGGGCTTCATGCCTATCAACAGCTTTTCCCAAACCAGAGCACAGCAGAACATCGCCTACATGTAGCAAATAAATCTAAAGGCTTCATCTATTAGCCCGAAAATGTTTAACTCAGTAGTCTAAAGTAAAAGCAAACAAAACAGGTAAAACAAAAAGGTGAAAACGAGCATCAATTCTTTAAAATAATTTAGAAAGCAGATATTCAGAGAGGCTGTAAAAGAAAATCTTTAAGTACATACAGTTAGTGCCAAATCAGGAGGTTCAATTTTTACAATTGTTCCGGACATTTTTACTTCTTTTAGTAGTTCTCTCAGCACCGGTGTTTGTGACAAATTCTGGAATATGGGATGGAAAGAAAAGGAAAACTTTTTTAGAAGCAAATCAAATATTTACCTTATCACTAAAATATTTAAACAGTTTAAGTGTCTATTCTATCAAAACAGAAAATTACTATCAACACTGCAGTCTTTGTTGTTACCTAGCTCAGGAAACAAAAAGTAGCAGCATGCTCTTTTCCCCCCACTTTATTTGGCTCATAAATTCTTCAGTTCAGAGCTTACTCATCACCCCAAAAGGGCACTGCCTACTATCCAACATGAAGTAGCTACATTACCACTACCACCACCTCTAAGTAGGTATTTGTTTCTGTACTAGGTTATCCTGTGCTTCCCCAACATTTGCGTACGAGTTCCCTGAAGCCAGGAGCAATGTTTATTTTGAACTCTAATGCACCCAATGCTTAGCACAGTGTTTTACTGTCATATAAAGTCAACAGTTCCTGGAGTATTCTTCGAAAACCCAGAAATAAATTAAGTAATACTTAATACTGTAAGTAAGAAGTATGCAAGAACATCCTACAATGTGAGGGAAAAAAGTTTTATAGAGGGGAAAAAAATTAACATTGGCACCTGCATAACTGCATTGAAGAAACATGTATTTCCTAAATTACTGAGTCCTTTCACAGTTATTTGGGAAGCAGAATTAGTGGAAGGATTTTCTTTAGTCATGTTTTCCTTTTTTTCTCGCTCTTGTTCATTTTTACTCTCCTTTTCTAATTTTTTATTTTCAAGTTCAATGTTACCATCTTTTGCTGCTTTAAGGGGAAAAAAAAAAGGGAAGAAAAAAGAGATTCAGCAAAATGTATGATACAACTATACTACATGCAAAGTTATACTTGGGACAGAGTACTAGAATTTGTGAAATTTTACCTAACATCATTATTCCCATCTGTTTGATTTTAAATGTTTTCTAATAAATGTAAGTAAATTTCCATCACAAGAGAAAAACCAATAAAAAATATTTGAAAGTGATGAAAGCATTAGTTTGACAAATGAAACCAAACACTGTATGTTTGGTATGAACCTTCCCCTTTTTACTGCAAGACGTTTTTTAATAAATGAGGACATCCTACCTTATGAAATTAGAGTATACAGCAATCAAGTAAACAGTGTGGACATGAAATACATTTTTAAATGAACAGGTCAAAAATGAACCCTGAAGTTACGAACAAGTAATTCTGGCTGGGCAAAGATACTTCTGTGACTGTGAAAATCAAAACAAGTTTAAAGCAGATGATGTATGCCAACCCAACCAACTTTATGCATGAAAAAAAGCTGAGAAATATCTGGCCTTCACTTCTGTATTATCCAAACACAAATGTAACAAAATAAATTCAGTATGAGGCAGGTCTCTCTCAAGCCCCCTACAGAAAGGGCATCACTGCTCATTACTTCAGACTCATCACAGAATCTGACTAGATGATTTCTTAGATTCCAACACAGTATAATAATCTATATTCCCAATGTTTTACATTCTTGACCAAAAATAGTTTGTTTGAAATCAACCATAATTCATTTTATTCAGGTATATGTAATGATGAGCAGTACAGATACATTAATAGATAAAGATATGTTAGTTAACATTATACATTAGGTAATTAAGCTAACTTAACACTAAGTCAACATTAGATATATTAAGTTAACATTACAGCGTACATTAAGAAACAAATGATTTTACCTGATTTTGGAGTTGTAATACCAGCTTGTTTTCTAACATAATCAACCACCTGACCCAATCTGTTTGAACTACAATACTGGACCTCATCATCACATAGGTAACACCTGTGTCCCAAAAGAACACAGAGAAGACAAGTGACAAACACAGCCAAAAAAGGTGACAAATTATAATTCTTGGAACCCAAAATGTGTAACCACCAAATTATTCTATTAAAGAAAATGAAAATAAAAACTCTGTGGTTTCTTATAGAAGACTACCCATGTTAACTCTGGTTTACTATTGTAAAATCAGCCAAAACTGTGGCTACATACAAATACTATGGGAAAACTCCAAACATTTTACTGAAATGGCTAGTTACAATATTAGAGTCAAAAGTTTTTTCTACACATATTTCAAAATACAGACCTACATCATTAAAACTCATAAGTTTTAAAATTGACAAGATGATGTTCTGTGAACACGGCTGTGTAAATGTTTTTTAAAGATGTGTTTTGTTTTGTTTGTTTTGTTTTGATGTTACAAGAAATACATGTACCAGCCTGTTTCATGCAAATTCATTGCCAAAATTTTACTATATTCTCAGTTCATCTGAAATTTGTTCTCAGTGTTCCAAATTTTAAATAATAACCCACCGCATGCCATTTATAATATCACAAGCAAGAAAAACAAACGGGTGAAGATTCACATGTCTTCTACATGCTACAATTTCTAGGTGTGTACAATACTAAGCAAAAGGTTCTCAAATATCACATTTTCAAGCCTTCTGAAAGTGATAGTATTTAAACAAATTCTACAAAAATTTAAACTTCCTTTCTCCTTAAACACCTCCATTCCCCAATATTTCAAATAGTTACCAGTCAACTGACAGGCACAAGAGTTGAAACTTACCATACACTCCAGTTGTCCAAACTGAGAACCAGACAATGAGGTTCAGATCTTGGTGTCATATAGTGCTTCAAGGCATGTTGCTCCTGAGAATCTCTGCCACAGCCCTAGAGAAACATAATCATAAACCTCGAAGCCACAAAAGTTCACAAAAAGAGAATTCATAATTCATAATGCACAAGAAAATGGCTTGAAAAATTCTGTCACCCTTACAATTCTAAAATAACATGTTAGACTCTAGAGAGAGTACCAATTTTGTGAAAACCCAAGTACGAACAGGCAACTGAGAACATCTCAACAAGAAGGTATTTAGGAACAGTGCACTCAAAGTACTCTTCCTCTCCAACTTATCCTTTCTAGTCCCAACTAAACCACGTTAATGAGCCATTCACTAGGTCTAGTGTGAGCCACTTAACAGCTTCCTAAGTATTTTCCTGACTTTGACTTTTTTCTTCACATACATATTTTTCAGCTTAATAGTATCTGAAACAAATTTCTGTTCATATACTCAATTCAAAAATTATGAATTGCTTTCAAACTTCTTTTTATTACTTTTTTTTTAAAGATTTTATTTATTTGTCAGAATGAAAGAGAGAAAGAGAGAGATAGGCAGAGGGAGAAACAGGCTCCCTGCCAAGCAATGAACCCCATGTTGGACTCAATCCCAGGACCCCAGGATCATGACCTGAGCCAGAGGCAGACGGTTATAACCAATTGAGCCACCCAGGCATCCCTGCTTTCAAACTTCTAATTAACAAACCTAATGCCATCTGACCTCACCCTACTTTCTGGAGTTAACTTTCATATTGTCCTATATCAAATCCCACCCAGTTGTCAAGGTTTAGCTCAAAGGCCACCTCCTCTCAGAAGCCTATGTTTAACCTCCCAGATGAGAAAACACTGTATTCTTGCTGTAAACAAACTCCTACAAAACATGGTGTAAATTCCTGGTGGCATTCCTTATGTTCTACTTCATATTAAAGTTGTTAATGTTTATATCCTTCTTCCCCTGAATTATAAATCCTGAAGATACAAAAACAGAATTAATCTTCTACTACCAAAAAAAAAAAAAAAATCAGCAAATGGAAGGAGGTCAATACGCATTAACTGAACAAGTAAATGGCAGATTTCCACGTGCAAGATGTATAGACTTAGTCATAAAAGAACATGACCAGATTTTGTCTTTTGCTGGTTAAATCACTGTTATGAAATATATCTTCACTATGTATCTATCTGAATCAGGCCACAAACTCTCTTGGATTGCACTACAGAAGTGGTCCTGTTTCTCTAAAGCTAAAAATATACCTCGAAGGGGAACTGTTTATCAATGGCTTCTAATCTTCTATGGTATCAATACCAATGATTTAATTGATCCCATTCAATATTCAATGCTAAAATAAATGACTATTAATTTTGAAAAAAGTTTTAACACCATTTGAGATCATTTGAAACTTAAGAATGAGATGACTTGTCTTAAGATAGCAGTGGGTGGCTCAGTGGGTTAAAGCCTCTGCCTTCAGCTCAGGTCATGATCCCGGGGTCCTGGGATCGAGCCCCACACCTGGCTCTCTGCTCTGCAGGGAGCCTGCTTCCCCCTCTCTCTCTCTGCCTGCCTCTATGCCTACTTGTGATCTCTGTCAAATAAATAAATAAAATCTTAAAAAAAAAAAGATAGCAGTTGAGAATCACTTGCTAATAGTGCAAAAGGTGACTATAGCAGGACGAAAGTTAACAATTAAGAGTGATATTATCTTACCTTTAGGAACTAAAAAGGTAGCAAAATAAAATTTATAATAGGAAATATATTCTGGAAAAGGTAAAGTAAAATATATTCATTCTCACTCTATAAATTTAAGAGCTTCAGTGAAAACCTTTCAAATACAAATAATGTGTTCTTTGCTAACATTCAATTTTTTTTTTTTTAAGTAGGCTCCACGTTCAGCATGGAGCCTAGTACAGGGCTTGAACTCACGACCCTGAGATCAAGACCTGAGCTGAAATCAAGAGCTGGGTGCTTAAGCAACTGAGCCACCCAGGAAGCACTAACATTCAAATACTTTTAAATTGTCTGACTGCAATGAGATAGCACTATTCTGCTATCAGAACTGTTAAAAATAAACTGCAACAATACTAAACGCTAGCAAGAATGCAGAGACAGTTGATCACTCATACAGAGCAGGCAGAAATATAAAACATTAATGGACACTCTGGAAAACAGTTCGGCAATTTCTTAAAAACTAGATATTCAACTAGTACATAACAGTAATTGCACTTTAGACATTTTTCCAGAAAAAAGAAATTACAAAAATTTGTTTACAAATGTTCATAGCAGCTTTATTTGTAATCACCAAATTTGGAATGAGAGCAGCCCAGATGTCCTTCAACAGAAGAATAAATAAACCGTGGTTCATCTATAGCATGGAATATTACTCAGTAATAAAAAAGAACTATTGATATGCACAATTTAGGTAACTCTTAAGGCAATTATGCTAAGTGAAAAAGCCAATCCAAAAATGTTATATACTGTATGATTCCATTTACATAAAATTTTGAAATGACAGAATTTTAGAAATAAGGAACGCGATCTGCCGCTGGTCGCAGACAGCCCAGGGTGCCAAGGTCAGTTCCTGAGGAGCCGCCGTTACATCATCACTTACTTAATGAGGGAGGCTTGAGGGAGAGATGGCAGTAGGGATGTGGGTATAATTTTAAAAGGGCAACATATGGGGTGCCTGGATGGCTCAGCTGGTTGAGCATCTGCCTCTTCATCTCAGCTCACGTCTTGGTCTCAGGGTTGTGAGTTCAAGCCCTGCATTAGCCTACTTTAAAAAGGGGGCAGGGGCATGGGCAACACAAGAGATCTATGTAATCTGACAGCACTTGGCATCTTGACTGTGCTGGTGGAAACATGAATCTAGACAGGTGACAAAACGACACAGAGCTTAATACACATAAGTGAAGAGAAGTAAAACTAGGAAGAACTGCTTAAAATTGATGGACTGTATCAACATTAACATCCTGGTTGTGATATTATACTATAGTTTCATAAAATGTTCCACTTTGAGGGTGCCTGGGTGGCTCAGTTGGTTAAGCGTCTGCCTTCATGGCTCAGGGCATGATCCCAAGATCCTGGGACTGAGCCCCTAGCGAGCTCCTGGCACAGCAGAGTCTGCTTCTCCCTCTCTCACTGCTCCTCCCAGCTCCCACCAGCTTATGCTCTTTCTCTCTCACTTGCTCTCTCTCAAATAAATAAAATCTTTAAAAAAAAAAAAAAGTTCCACTGAGGGAAATGGGGCAATGTATATAGGGATATCTCTATATTACTTCTTATACTGTATATGAATCTATAATTATCTCAAAAAAAATAACACTGAAAAGAAAATAAAAGTCCTCTGCCTCATCTTGAAACTTCATGACAGGAATGCCTACCAGCCCAGTAGCCTAACATATGAACTTAACTTGCCACCAATAACGGACAAAGAGACCTGCCCTTTGGTACCATGGCAATACCTGTGAGCTGTTCTGCCCCTAGATACCATCCATGCCAAGACCCAGGTACTCACTCCCCCAGTTGCCACGAATGTGGCCTACTGACAGCTCACAGCTCAATCTATCCATCCCCAGGAATTATCCTCAGTGTAATGAAGCTGCCTTGCCCAAGGTTAGTTCCCCTCCCCAGCAGCATCCCACAGCCAGTGTTTAGTCCACGCACATGTACAAAGGCCTGGCCTCTTCACTCACTTCAGGACACCTCTGAAGGCCAGAATTCATTGTAGGATCAGCTGAGGCCCCATAGTACTGCCTCTTACTTCAACTTCTCCCTCTGCTTAATCTTGCCTCCCTAACTCTCTTCCTGGTTGTGGTACCTGAGAACACTATCCAATAAACCATATATACACAAACCTCAGTCCCCAATCTGTTCTCCAGGGAAAAGGGCCTAAACCAGCTGGCAGCCTACTCATCCAAACTGTGGTTTTACATAACACCTTCTAAAATAAATTCAAAGAGTTTTATAAAATCCCATATTGATCAAAACCTAAGCATACCTGATGCCCACATTTAAGACATAGCCAAATTGAAGGGTTTTCTTCCGTTTCTTCTTCAGATTTATCTTTTACTTTATTGTCCGTCTTACAATCTTGGCAAATATTCCATTCCACATTCAATAAAGCCCTTTTCAAATTACCTTGTTCCAATCCTTTTCTAATATGTCTGCACATAGGTTCTATTAAAACAAATAATACAGGAGTATGTGAGATAAAAATGGCTTTCTGTAGTTAAACTCAAAACTTACCCTTCATCTGAACTTCAAAAATGAATTTATAAACAAACTCTTAGATAATGTGAAAGCTTAAATTTCTGTTTGACATTTCAATATTATGATGATGTGAGAAAGAGATTCTATACAAATTTTAAATTTTGGCTTTTTGAAGTCCCAGGTATAAACATCACCTTCCCAAATTCACTTCAATTCATTTATCTATTTCCTTTAAATTAAGGCCTTTATCATATTAATTATTCTCTTTATCTTAAAAGGTTCATGAAGAAGGTCTTTTGTTAAGTCAACAATATAACTATCGCAAGCCCAGCACTGTGATGGGGTCAGGAAACCTAAAAAAGACCAAGCCATAGTTCTTCTCTTTGAGTACTATTCTGGCAGAAGCAGATAAATAAATAAATAAATGTATAAGAATCTCCAAAATATTAAAACATACAAAAACAGTATCTCCAAAATGTGCTATAGCAGTACACAAAGGGCTAAAATCAATGAAGGTTACCTAGACTAGGTAACATCTGTACAGTCTTATTTATAGTGAGAGAGTTTTCTGATATTAAGCACTTACTATGAATTTGACACTGTGCTAAATGTTTTTGCATAGATGATCTCATTTAATTCTCACATCCCCCTAAAAGAAAGACACTACTATCCCCAATGACAGATGAGAAAACTAAGATTTAGTGCCCAAGATCACATAACTACAGAATGGCTATGCCAGAATTTGGACTCAGGTCTTCCTGACCTCAAAGTTCACACTTTAAACTATAAGCTCAGGGACTGAACAACTGAAAAGGCCGTATCCCACGAACAAAAGTATGAGGGTATAAAATATCAAAGTGCATACTGTCTCCTCAGACTGTCATCTCACACATGTGTAAAAACAAACAGCAGGACCTGAGACCAAAAACCCTGTTGGGACCAGATCAGTAAAGGGCTTTGCAAGTCACTCTAAAACACCTCAGTTGTTTCAGGGACCCAAGAGATTCAGAAACCAGTCAAGCGGCACATTTAGCTTTTGTACAATGAACTTAACCTGCACCCAGAGAAAATTTTAAAAAATGAGATCATATAAAAAACTACTAAATCTCAATAGGTAGTTAAAGAAACACAAACTAAAAAAAGATAATACTCTTTTTCAGCTAGACAATCAGCAGATGTTTACAAATGATACCAGCCAGTGTTGATAATGTTAAGGGAAATGGGCTCTTTATTTCACTGGTAGGGGGCCTGTTAGTAAAAAAAAAAAAAATTTGAAGGGCATTTAGCTATGGAAGCAAAAGAGCCTTGAAAATATTTATGCCATTTATTTCAGCAATTCTATTTGTAAAATCTGGACTAAAAAGATAGTTGGGTGTGCAAAGAGACTTAGCTACAAAAATGTTTACTATCACTCCATTCTTATCAATGAAAAGTTAAAGATTACCTAAATTTGTGTTAACAGTGGGGAATTACCTAATTATGAAATATGTACCCATGGTCCTTTACATCAATGGAGTATCATGTCATTAAGAATATTAAGTCTATTAAATGACATGTAGATAAAAACATTAAGTTAAAATGCAAATTAAAGAACAATAATGTACACTTTGATCCCATTTGTACATATTAAAATGTATGTCCATTTAGGGATATAAACATAACTTTAAAGATTCAATTGGTAAAATATACCTAAAGATTCAGAAGAATCATCAATTGGAACAGTTTTTCCCTTTGTCCGTTTCTTTCCCATGTTGGCACTTTATGGATTACTTACTGACACAAAATAATAATCTAGAAAACAAGATAAAGTTAGCTTGACAAAAAAAAAAGTATGTTTTACATTTCTCTAGGTGATAGTAACTAAGCCACATATTTTAAGTCTATCACACTTTATAATTTACAAAGACCATTCACATATATCATCCAGTTTTCAGTAAGAATTCTGAAGTAGACAGGAAAGTGTTACTCCTGTTTTTCATAGCTTAGAAAACTGATTCTTAGTAAAATTAAGAGTTTTGCAATGAATGTAAGAGTCAGGGAAGAATCTGTGTCTTCTTATACAGATCTTTAAAAGTCTCAGCACTTTATACTACTAGGAATTCAACTTTTTATTACATAAATGTGGAGTGGTGGTGGCATTTTGAAACAGAATAATGTCACTTTCCCCTAAGCCATCTTTCTTAACTTTGCAGTCTATGCAAATCAAACTGATAATTTCTCCAAGAAAAATATGAAATAATTCTGAAGATAATCTACTAAAGGGAGTTAGAAAATTTACAAATTTCAAAGCCAAACATAAAAAGTGATCCAATGTTCCACATTTTCAATACCAGGATTCCCTCTGGGTATTAGCTAACTAAGAACTTATTACAACTGCATTCTCAACTGTTTACATTACTATATTACTGCCAAAATCAGTTTGGAAGACTATAACAAATCTAGCTGCACATCAAATCTTCATCTCCTTAGTCAACAATTCAAAATTAGAATATATGAAAAGTGCTGAAAGTACATACAGATCTACCTAACTTTAAATAATAACGATTCTGAAAACCTGTACTTCACTTCAAATAACTTAGTGTCAAAATCACCTGTATGACTATAGTAATTATTTTACCTGGGATGTTTATTAAAATTCTGATTACATAAGTGGAAAGCAGGACCTGGGAGACAGGTTTTGAAAACACTTCCCAATTAATTCTGAATACTTAGCTGTCATCCTGTTGTGGCTAAGGACTTAGAAATATTCCTCTTTTAGCTCTTACTTGTTTAGTTAGTTAATTCAAAAAGGTTTATATGAAGTGCCACATCTAGTAATAAACTTTCCAAGGATCATCTAAAATTTAACACAGCTCAATGTTTACAAAATAAACGAATTAACTAACAACAAACAAAATAACACAAGGTATACAGGCATATATAAAACTAGGGTACTTTTTACATACACTTTATCCCCCTAAAATAACATGTTACATAATTTATCTTCTCTAGAATTAGAGATTTTAAGGGGGAAAAAAAAACAGTACCCAAGTTCTTGCCTCCAATCCAACTCCGTGTAATCTGTGCTGCATCCAGTACCAGATACATCTTCTAATAATACCATTTTCATCATATCCATGCTTCTGAGCTGTGCACTTACGGTCCCTTATAAATTGTCCTCAGTGCTCTGGTAATCCTGATTCTCATTACTTCTCAGCAAAGAACGAGTTCAGTTTACTTATACCGCACTTTTTATCTCCAAAGCCATTTCATAAACATTATCTTATTTGATTTTTCACAACCCTTTAAATGGAACATTTTGCTAAAGGAAGAAACTCAGAAACAAAATGACCAAAGATCACAGAGTGGCAGAGATAGAATTAAAACACAGATTTTTCAGTTCCAAGACCACCACTCTCTGCATTCCCTTCAAACCAGTCTCTCCAAAACACCGTGGCCCCCTCTCTATGACTTTGATTTCTATGGCCCCCTCTCTATGACTTTGATTTCTAGCTAGGATGTTCTCTCCTCTAGCAAAATCTTACCAATTCTCCAAGATGTTCATTTCAATGAAGCCTTAGGCAACCATTCTACTACAAATAAACCTCTCAACTTAAGTTTCCCAACCTTTATAACGTGTGCTGTTCCTTCTGTCCCCTAATCCCATGGGCTGCTTCTTAAATCTTTGACCTGGACACGTGTTATTTCTCTATCTGGAATCTAAAGTTCTAGGAGAAAGAAAGGGCTTTAGGCATCGCTTCTGAATTGCCTAAATCATCTAATATAGTATTAGTACATATAAAAATACTTCCCAAGAAATACTGCTTGCACTGAAACAGAAAAAGAGCATAGTACCTGATATATAAAAGATGATTATAAGGTGCAAAGGTAGGTACACCTAAGAATGAAGCAAACAGTTCCGGTGAAAAACAAAAAGGTAAAGAATTTAGAAGTCTCCAGTAGTGGAGACAGCACTAGCAAATCTGGTTTGAAGACTGCGGTAGCCCAGACACCAAAGAAAAACTTGACAAGTGTTAACTACTTTGGTGAGAGGACACTTCAAAGCTTTGGAAAGCGTTACAATAAATCAATAGCCGCTATAAAGGGCATCAAATAAGCCTAGAAAAAAGAGTGGCAAGTACGATCAGCTACAAAACATCAATAAATCTATTAAGTTTTTCAGGTGAGTTCACATGAGAGTCAGCTTCTCAACCAAATTACTCTTTACAGGACTCCACACAAAATTTAAATCAAAGCTGGTCTTGCCGGTTCGCATACTAATCCAGTTCCCTTCCCCTCCCAGTCCTCCCATGCCTGCTCGATTCCATTAAAAATGGAAGCGTTTGTAAAACTTTGTCAGCAGATCTTAAATATGGCTTTCAAGTTTGGCGTACATCTGACCTACCCTAGGATCACTGAATCGTTGTGATGACAAATCCTGCTTTTCCTACTAACCACCACATGGACGCGGCAGCAAACCCAACCCCACCTGTAGGGTGCTCCTGGCCGCGCGGCGCCCGCTACACCTCCCCTTCCCTTCCAACTGCTCGGCACCCACGGGGGAGCTTTCGGGTCCGGGGTCGATCGGGGCGCCAGCACCGACAACTCATTGGCCAGCTCCTGGGACTGACAGGACATGAAGCCAATGAGAACGCGGTACCGGGCCGAGGCCGGGTAATGTGCTTAAGGAAGAGGAGCCTTCGAGAAGAGAACCAGGTCAAGGCAGGAAATTCGGGCTCTCAAAACGCAGGAAGTTATGCGAGCGGCGACTCCAAGTCAGTGGGAACAGAACTCACCCACGGCGACAGCGCCCATAACTGCATCCCCTAATGAGCCTGTGGGCTGGGCAGCCAGCTCTGTCTTTCTCCCGGTGACGGATAGAGAGCGACAGAGCTCAAGCCAGACGGACCCCTAGAAAGCAACAACTTCCGGTACGTGGCATTATGGGAGGTGGCTTAGTCCCAGGAGCCTGCGGCGCTGACGCTATTGCATTGGCGCTTGCGCGCAGTTCCTTCCGGAAGTTCTGGTACAGTCACCTGGAAGAACCTGGCTGGCTGTTTTCCTCACTCTGGTGTGATTATAGAGTTGTTTAAATGCTTCGGAAGCATGAGTACCTGGTGGTGGTCAGAGTATTGAAATCTCCTTGATGGGTTACCTTATTCACGTTACATCTGAAGGCTGGCTAGGAGGGTAACATTTACATTTCACGCAGTTCCCCTTATTCTGCCCTATCGCCTTCTAAATGCTCAGTACGTAATTGTCTTGAATTAACCTTGCCAACGGAAGGTAAAATTTTCAAACATTTGCTACGTGTTCGTTAAAAATACATAAGTGCCGCGCCTCCTGTGCAGTGAATTAAATGAACACAGGCTCGCTACCCTGGGATTTAGTCTTTTACAGAAGACACAACAATCGCTTGGGGGAGGGGGGAGGGATGCAAGCGCCAGTAGAAAAATAGGCAAGGGATATGAACAGGTAATTGACAACAAAAGGACAACTGGCCATAAGAGACAGGAAGAAATGTTCATCTTATTAGTAATCAGATAAAAGTAGATTAAGAAAGTGGCATCCTGACCTATCAAACTGGCCAGAGTAACAAGAGTTGCATTTGACCCTTCTGCTCTTTATGGGTGATAAAATTTTTTAACTTTCTTCACTCAGCACACAGGCTTTTTTCTTCTTCTATTCTAAAACGCGGCCTTAGGGACACTGTACCACTTGCTTCCTCTGCCTAGAATGCTGCTCCCATTATCTTCTGTGGTTGCTATTTTATTGTAATTTTGTTTACAACTTAAAAGTTGCTTTCTCATAGAGAAATTGGCTGGGCAATCTAGGTTGTAGAACCATCTGATCACTCCCATCACTTTATTTTATGTCACTACCAAGCAATTACCACTATCTAGTATTTTTCTTTCAAATTTACCTATATACCCCCCCCCCAGCACACACACCCATACATACAGAGAAACATGCAAATGTAAATGGGACATCTTATTTGTCTAAGTTATGGCTATCTCTAGTACTCAGAAGTATCTGGAACATAGTAAATGCTTACTACATACTTATTAAAGGACAGTCATTAGAAATGAAAAATTTTGCAAGTGTTCATAGTAGCCTTACTCATAATAGCCAGAAACTAGAAACAGCCCACATTTGAACAAAATAATAGGAAAACTGTGGTATACTCATAAAATGGGATTCTAAGCAATAAAAAGAAACTGTAAGGCATAAGAACAGGGATGAATCTGTAAAATATTATAGGGGTGCTTGGATGGCTCAGTGGGTTAAAGCCTCTGCCTTCGGCTCAGGTCATGATCCCAGGGTCCTGAGATCGAGCCCCACATCAGGCTCTCTGCTCAGCAGGGAGCCTGCTTCCCCCTCTCTCTGCCTGCCTCTCTGCCTACTTGTGATCTCTGTCTGTCAAATAAATGAAATCTTAAAAAAATAAATAAATAAAATACTACAGTGGAAGAAGACTTATACAAAAGTACCTACTGTGTAATTCCATGCATATGAACAGGCAAAACTAATTATGGCAGGAAAAAAAATCAAAAGTGGTTGCCTCTTGGGGATTTGGGTGGGGACTGACTGAGAAGGAGCATGAAGGAACTTCTAGGATGCTAGTAATGTTCTATATCTTAATAGGATTTAAGCTACACAGGTGTATGCATTTGTCAAAACTCACCAAATATACATTAAAGATGTGCATTTCACTTTTACCTCAAAATTAAAAATTAAACATTTGAGTCTTAATGCTATGCAGGATGAAGTACTTAGGGAGATGTATGCCAATGTGTGCAATTGCTTTGAAATGCATCAAAACAGACGGACTGAATGGTTTAGATATAAAACAAAACTGGTAGAATAAAAGGTTACAATAGTGTCTAGAATCATGACAACATCAGTTTCTTAACCTCAGAACTATGGACAGCTTAAACCAGCAAATTCTTTGTTGTAGGGAGATATCTTCAGCATTGTAGAAAGTTGAGCAGCTTCCCTGGACCCTATCCATTAGATGCCAGAAGCACCCTTCCAGTTGTGACAATTCAAAATGTCTTCAGACATTACCAAATCCCCTGAGGAGCAAAATCACCCCCTTCTTTCCTTCCTCCCTTGAGAGTCACTTCACTACTTTACTGTAAAATTCTCTCAACTTTACTGCATGCTTGAAATGTCTCATAAAAATTGGAAAAAAAGGGCGCTTGGGTGGCTCAGTTGGTTAACTGTCTGCCTTCAGCTAGGGTCATGATCCCAGGGTCCTGAGCTTGAGTCACATCGGGCTCCCTGCTTGGTGGGAAGCCTATTTCTCCATCTGCCTGCCACTCCCCCAGCTTGTGCTCTCTTTTTCTCTCTCAAATAAATAAATAAAATCTGTTTTTAAAGTTGGAGGAGAAATAGACTAATAACATTGAAAAATGCCCACAAAGCATCAAGTCAAAGATGCAGCTATGAAAATGTATGTACTAATCTTATTTTCATTAAAAAAGTGCAAATTATTGATACCTTATACCAATAAATATGTTCACAAAAAAATCTTGAGATTTTTAAAATGAATATGTAACATAAAGAAAAAGTGCATTCCCTATATTTAGTTTGTGAAGAAAAAAATCTAAATTACTTTCATGGTGGACTCGCCTTCAAACTGTCCTTTATTTATTTTTTTTTCAAACTGTCCTTTTATTATCAGAGACATATTTCTATGCAATAACACAATATTTCCTAATGTCACGACGACCACCATCCAGGCTCACCTCTCCCTAATGCCTTGCTATTTAGGGGCCAGAAGAATCCCTGTTGTGTGGGAAGATAGAAGAAACGCAGAATAGGGAACCCCACTCTTACATACTGAATCCCAAGCTACATAAAACCGAACGATTCCTACCCATGTTTGTATTTGAGGAGCGTTACTTTAATGGACCATTCCTTGACCCAGGAACCAGTGCCGTCTGATACTTCTCCGTGGCAGTGGTAGCAGCTGAGAAATGCCAATAGAGTGGAATTTGAACTCTGCGATTGAGAGACATAGAGCATTGCCAAGAAGTCCGGCCGCCGAGCACCTGCCAGGACCAAACAGCCCGGACCAATGGGCTTCCGGGGCATAGGGGCCCCGCGCGCGCGCATGCGCCAAGCCGAGAGGGCGTTGTCTCACTTCCCTTGGGCCGCGTAGGCTTCGGAGTGCCTAGCTGAGGAACGCTGAGGCTCCCGCTGGGTGAGACCTGAGCTGTCCGTGCAGCCAGAAAATCCAGGCTTTCGCACCGAGGGGGTCCATGGCCCAGGTGAGTCTTCAGTCTACTGCTGCCCAGCCGAACCGGAGATTTCCCGCGTGGCAGAGACCCGTGGCCCCCTCCGGGAGCTCGGCGACGTCGCGGCCCCGCCTTCCCCACGCGCTACACTGCTCATTGGATGGAGCCGCCTTCGGCTGTTCTGACCCCGCCGGTAGTCGGGACCTTCCCTCCCCGCACCCACTACCACCCCCAGGCCCAGTCAGTTGTTAGGGGCGACGGCGCCTGTGTGCAAGGTTTCCGTAGTGGTCTGCGACTTACCCGGTGTCAGGGCTTGTGCCGCCTGTACCCGCTGTGCTCTGTAAAATAAGAATCTGCGAGGAAAAAAGAATGATTCCACTTAGGAAACTCAGTTTTCATTCTACATTCGTACAGCCTTCACTGAAATCTCGAGTCCGAAGATTCTCTTTAAGGGTTTTGGTTTTGTTTTGTTTTGTTTTGTTTTTGCGTTGAAATCTTATCTACGAAAAAAATTGGACAAGTAAATGATATACCTGTAGCATCATTCCCATAGTTGTTCGCACACAGGTCGCTTGGCCCCAGACTTGTTTGCTGGCACTATTTCATCTTCCAGACCTCCAAATGCAGTGGGACTTTCTCGCAGCTTCACTCAATAAGTGACAAAACAAACGTGCTTTTTAATATGTGTTGGTTACTCCCAAAATTACATCTCCAGCCATATACCTCATAAATTGCATAATTATACATCCAACTGTCTGCTGAACATCTCTATTGAGTAGATATATGTGTTAATAACACTTCATTACATAGTATTTCTAAAATCAGGCTTCAAGTGTCCACCATCTTCCCTACCTAAATGCCAAATCCATCCTTCCAGTCTCTTAATGCCTTGGATTTATTCTTACATATCACATATAATATGTCAGTAAACCCTGTTGGTTCTACTCTTTCTGTATGTTCAAACCTCGAATGTTGCTCACCACCTGGACTACCACATCCTAATCCAAGCCACTGTTATCTCTTTCCAAGTCATTGTAGTGCCTCCCTGGTCTCCCACCTTTCATCCTCATTCCCCTGCATATTTCACAGCATCAGATGCGGGCCTCTCCATAAGTAAGTCAAACCCCTGCGGTGGCCTTCCATATCGGACAGAATAAAATCCAAAGTCTTGGCCGTGATCTCTGAGTCCTAACTTAAACTGCACCACATTTCCTCTCTAATCTTGCCTCCTAAAATCTTGCCCCATGCTTAGTCGGCACCAGCACCTGGTCTAGCACTTCCCTGCCACAAGGCCTTTGAACGTGCTGTTCTTCTTGCCTGGAAAAGGCATTTTATGTGTGTGATTTTTGAGATTATTTTTTTATGATTTTTGATCATTGTTAGAGTCTTAGTGTGAAGGACAATGCTTGATACACAATAGGTATCAGCAACCACTTTTACAGTACTCTGTTGCCAAGCACTATTTAAAGCATCTTCCACACACCATCATTTAGTCCTCACAGTGACCCTATCATCCCCATTTTAAAGATGGGGAGACTGAGGCACAGAGAAATTAAGCCACCTGCCTAAGGTCACACAGTTGTTAAGTGCACATTGGCAGTCTAAGTAGCAGAGTATATACTTAAACCACTAGGCTAAAAATACAAAATAAATTCACTTCCTCTAATAACCATCTAGCCATCTAATAACCTCTAATAACTAACCTCAACTTTAAAAGACTAGAAAAAATATTCATGGAATTCCAATGAGTTCAGGGATTTTGAATATTTACATGGATTTTTTAAAAAGATTTCATTTATTTATTTGAGAGAAAGAGACAGTGAGAGAGAGCATGAGAGGGGAGAAGGTCAAAGGAAGAAGCAGACTCCCTGTGGAGCTGGTAGCCTGATGCAGGACTTGATCCCGGAACTCTGGGATCATGACCTGAGCCAAAGGCAGTTGCTTAACCAACTGAGCCACCCAGGCGCCCCGGATTTTTTTTTTTTTTAAAAAAACAGAGCAAATATATGTTAGGATGTCAAATGAAAATAGGATATAAAATTATATGAAGTGACTGGTTAGTAAAGAAAACATTGTGTTTAAGGAAGGGAGAAGTGTTTGCAGCTCTAACAGTTTTTGAAAAAAAAAAAAAAACCTCAGAGATGATGGGTAGCATTGGTAAATTTTAAACTATTTATATTAGGATGGCTAGATGACAAAGCAGGGATTCCTGATCTGTTCTGTGTGGAAGAGAGCTAATATTAAGTCAGAGGGGAAAAAAATCTGGGGTCAAATAGGTTTGAGATACTCAGCATACTAAAACTTCCTAGAAATCCACAGTCCATATTGGTATCTAACAATAAAGACTTTGAGAAGCCACATGCTAAGTGTGCCCATATAATATACTGTCCAGATGGGGTTATTTTTGTTTAAGATAAATACTAGTGAGGACAATGGGATGGCCAACTGTCACCCTGATAAAACCTGTTAAACTTTGTGTCATTCAGCATTTCAAGAACTTATTTAAACACAAAAATGCTTTGTGTAATTTTTTCCCCCAGCATAGCACTGATGCCTTGATAAACAATGTTTTAATGACTTCAGTTGAAAAAGCACTGGGATTAGGAATGATGTGTTGGCATTGATTTATACTCTGGTCTGTGGAGACAGCCAATGCATGCAAGAGTGCTTCCTATTTTTCTGATTCCTTATCCAGTTAATTGTAATGAACTCAACACCCCACCACATTTAGTCATTCTCGTAGTCCTTAATGTGTTCTTGATAGGACCTAATACAGTTATTGATCTGTCACTTGTGACTAACATACATTTCCATTTAAGTAGAATTATTATTTTTAAAACTACCATACAGTGAACTTGCTAAATTGTTGACCAAATACCATTTTCTAATATTAAAGAAACGATCCAACTATATTTGGATGGAGTAAAGAAGATGTAATAAAGGGAGGACATGTTCTTAGAAGGCTTGATAATGAATCATCCAAGGCAGCCTTTGTGAACTGGGTCCACTCTAAATATGTTGGCATTTTGGGCTACCAGTCTGTGAAACTAACAGCCAGATCATGAACTGGGATAAATTCACTCCACTAAGTAGCTGTCAGGGTCTTCAGCTAGTTTGCCTTCAACTGAGGGAAACCTAACACACCCCCACTCCTCTCAGACTGCAACATTCTTACCCAATCACGGATTACGAGAACATATTCCTAATAAATAGGTGGTGCTCTCTTGCATGTCGTTGTAGACCTCTGTTAGACACTGCATACAATATGTGTAATGACAATATGGAGCATGAGTTGATGGAGGTAGTGTCCAGGTAAGAGGAGTCAAGGTTCTAGAAGGAAATAAATATGCACTCAACTCTGAAATTTTGAAGAGATTGCTTAATGAAGGGACTGTTTACAGAGGTGTAGCCAGGCATTATTGCCCCTAGGCCTGGAAGATTTGCTGGAGCTTAGGAAGAAGGGCTGCCCACAAAAGCTGTGGTCTTAAGGAGTCACGACCATTGTCAGAATCCCACCAAAACAGGAAAGATGTAGTGAAGAAGTACCCTGGCTTCTTTCTCCTCCCATCCTCCCCTTTCCTGCCAGAGCATTAGCTGAAACTAACCACAAGAAAAGAGTGGGGTGGTATAGGCTGCAGAGGTCAGTTTTTTAGAGTCTAGAGCAAGGAAAAGAAGGACCAAGAATGTGTTTAGGGGACAAATAAGTAACTAGCAGAAAAGAAAATGCTCCGAATAATGAGCCCCTGAATTAGCCCTTTGTAGTCAGGGTTGTGAGGAAGGGACAGGTTCAGGTCTACACTTTTTCATGTGCTTTCCTGCCTTACAGACCTTTCTTCTCTCCCCACTATGCTTCCTTCTCCACTTGTCTAAGGCTTAGCCTATATTTAGGGCTCAACTCAGGGTCACCTGGCTGGCTCCGTTGGAAAAGCATGTAAGTCTTGACCTTAGGGTCATGAGTTTGAGACCCACATTGTGTGTAGAGATTACTTAAATAAAAGCAAATACCACTCTGGAAAACAGCATGGAGGTTCCTCAAAAAGTTGAAAATAGAACTACCCTATGACCCAGCAATTGCACTACTGGGTATTTACCCTAAAGATACAAACGTAGTGATTCGAAGGGGCATGTGCACCCGAATGTTTATAGCAGCAATGTCTACAATACCCAAACTATGGAAAGAACCTAGATGTCCATCAACAGATGAATGGATAAAGAAGATGTGGTATATATACACAATGGAATACTATGCAGCCATCAAAAGAAATGAAATCTTGCCATTCGCAACGACGTGGATGGAACTAGAGGGTATCATGCTTAGTGAAATAAGTCAATCGGAGAAAGACAACTATCATATGATCTCCCTGATATGAGGATGTGGAGATGCAACATGGGGGGCTTGGGGGGTAGGAAAAGAATAAAAGAAACAAGATGGGATCGGGAGGGAGACAAACCATAAGTGACTCTTAATCTCACAAAGCAAACTTAGGGTTGCTGGGGGGAGGGAGGTCGGGAGAGGGGGGTGGGGTAATGGACATTGGGGAGGGTATGTGCTATGGTGAATGCTGTGAAGTGTGTAAACCTGGCGATTCACAGACATGTACCCCTGGGGATAAAAATACACTATATGTTTATAAAAAAATTAAAAAAAATTTTTTTGGAGAAAGATTCAACTCAGATCCTATCTCCTGCCTTAACTCTTTCCTGATAACTCATTTCATTGACATGTACTCCTCTTAATCCCCACAATAATGCCTATACTAGTCATTTAACACTAGCCATTTAACACATTTAGCCTTTTTTATCTTCATTGTTCTATATCTTACTAGGTAATAAATCCGATCCTCAAACTAATTAGAAAGCTCCGCGAAGGAATGAAGCATGAAGCTCTACATATAGTATTTACTCAATAAACATTTACCCAAAGATGAGAAGGAATTCCATGAAGACGCCATTAACCAAGATAATAGTGTTTGATTTCACAGAGTAAATTCTCTTTGAGAAGGTAAGACATGTTTCCTTTGGAGCAATGGGACTGAGCTCTGTTTTTCTTTTCAGATGTGTAACTCCTTTTTTTCTAAATTCAGAAACACTACATAGTAATCTTAAAACTTCAAACAATAAAGAAGCGTACAAATTAGTCAGTCCTTCCTTTCTTCCTTCTACCCACATTTAACAAACTAATTTGGTGAATTCTCTTTCTGACTTTTTTCATGTGTGTATAATGATATGACAATGAATAATATCATACCTATTTATATTCTTTTACAAAATCTACTTTTTTAATGTAACTATTGTATCATGAATATCAGTGTTAATATGTATTTTTTAATGATCTCATAATATTCTATTTAGATATATATTTATTTAACTAATCTATTCTTGAACATTTAGGTCATGTCTGATTTTTTAATTGTAGATAATAAGCAATGAACATCCTTATAAATACCTTTTTTATATACTCTCTGATTTTTTTCCTTAGATCAGTTTCACAGAATTAGATCAGCTTTCCTTATACCAAGTTTTTCTTCTATAACAATTATTAGATGTTAACCATCTTTGTGTGTATATGTGTGTGTATGTGTGTGTTTGCACATGCATACTAATTTAGTAAGTTAAAAATATTGTGTAGGAGGGACTTCCATTTTTGGGACAGAGTAGATGTATTTTTCCTAATTTGTCCAGCTAAGTACAACTAAGGATCCTGGACACTATAAAACAAACACAAAAGACTCTGAAAAGTGAAGAGGAAAGCAGAAAAACCAGGGGACCTTGGGAGCCAAGGAAGGACACAATGGTGACTTCCTTGGTTATTCTTTTTTGCCTCAAATACCTGAGACTTGATTAAAGAAGCAGCAACCCAGAAATATCAACAGACCAAATTGTAAAGCCTTAAAAAAAACCTGCTCTCTCTAGCTAAAGTACCCAGAAATGTGCAGCTGAGCAAGATGGAAAGCACTTAGATAATAAACGTGCTACATTGGGTTAATACCAAAGAAAACACTATGGCCTCTTCCCTACCACACCAGCAAAGTGCGCCTAGATTCCACTTCAGTGCCCACTCCTTGTCAGGATGGTATAAAAAAATGTGATTAGAGATCTAGGACTTTCCTCTCTGCTGGGTGAGAATGAGGACCTTACAAGGGTTTAGTGTCAGACCCATGTCAGATCCATGTCAGACCACTTGGGGAGCCTGTATTTCCCCTCTGATGCAGTGTAACAAGTCGTCCCACCTTCACCCTTCTGGAGTGATGTCCAAGAAGTCTAGTGGGGAGTCCAACTTTCACCAACACCTAACATTAACAAAGTGGCCCATGGCTGTTAGTGGAGGCCGCATGGGTAACTATAAGGAGGCACTTCCACCCTTCCCAGGCAGAAACTCCCCTTTTCTCCCTTCTGAAGCAGGGTTTCAGAAGAAGTATGCTAAAATGGAAGATTTGAGTATTTTTCAGGGTCTCATAATAACTAAAATGTCCAGATTAAATAAATTTAAAAAAATCATCATCATACCAAAAAGAAGGAAAGTCTCAAACTAAATGAAAAAGACAATAAAATAGATGCCAATGCCAGGATGACAGAGATGGCAGGATTATCTGACAAAATATTTTATTTTATTATTTTTTTTTTTAAGTAATCACTATAGCCAATGTGGGGCTTGAACTCATGACCCTGAGATCAGGAATTGCATGCTCTTACTGAGCCAGCCAGGTGCCCCTGACAAAGATTTTAAAACATATATCATAGGGGCACCTGGGTGGCTTAGTGGGTTATAAATAAAACTTAGGGCGCCTGGGTGGCTTAGTGGGTTAAGCCTCTGCCTTCGACTCAGGTCATGATCTCAGGGTCCTGGGATCGAGCCCTGCATCGAGCTCTCTGCTCAGCAGGGAGCCTGCTCCCCCTCCCCACCTACTTGTGATCTCTGTCAAATAAATAAATAAAATATTTTTTTAAAAAGTAAATAAAACTTAAAAAAATACCTATCCTGGGGCGCCTGGGTGGCTCAGTGGATTAAGCCGCTGCCTTCGGCTCAGGTCATGGTCTCAGGTCAGGGTTCTGGGATGGAGCCCCGCATTAGGCTCTCTGCTCAGCGGGGAGCCTGCTTCCCCACCCCCCCTCCGCCTGCCTCTCTGCCTACTTGTGATCTCTCTCTCTGTCAAATAAATAAATAAAATCTTTTAAAAAAATGCCTATCGTAAAAAATCTTCAGTGAGCTTCTATTAAGAACTTCTATTAAATAAATGTTCATAATATCAAATGTGTGTAAATAACCCAGGTGCCCATCAATAGGCAAAGAATGCAATAAATTATTACCTATTGACATGATTCAGTAGGACAGTCAACCACTAGAAAGAATGAGATAAATCACTATGTACTGACAATGAATAGTTCTTTGATATATATTTGGAAGGGAAGAAGTAGGGAAAAAAGATATGTTTATGTGATCCCTGCGGATACATTTTGATTATATATCTCACTCTTTACATATACGTAAACATTATACCACCATATATTTTCCGTTTATGTATATGTATAGTGCCTAAAATAATTTGTGTTACTGTAACACCAAAACTCTTCAACTTGGATGGGAGACTTAGGAAGGTAGGGGAAGAGATCACCAGCTGAAACTATATCTTCATTTTTTAACCTTCTGTCACTTGAATTTTATAACCTAGTACTTTTCTTTTAATGTTAACAGAGGTTACTTGAGCTATGGGATTGTTAGCATTTTTTCTCTTCTTCACATTCTTCTGCTTTTTAAAAATGAATAAACACTAATATTAAGAGAAAAATATTAGCTATCCACAAAACTCTCTTACTTATCTGTTCATTCTAGGTTTCCAAAGTAACCAGTCATAGCCTCTCTTCAGGCTATCTCACTGATACGGCTTTTGACTACATAATTAGTTTACTTCAGTGAAATCGTTCATTGTGGTAGCTCAAGATTCCAGGTCAACTATCCAGATACAGAGGAATTTGATGCCTGGTTATTTTTATAGTTTTATGACTTTCACTGGATTGGCCCATATTCGGATCCTTAGTAGATTTATACCTGTTTAAATTTCACATTTTATGAAGGAATCAAACACACTTTCAATAAAGACCTATATTGATCTATTGAGTTCTCCCTAGGTTCTATTTGTAAATTATCTCTCTTATCCTTACCTCCTTAGAAATTTACGGATATCCAAAAATGATTGAGATTGAACAGGCAGAGGCTCAGCTCTCTGAGTTAGACCTGCTAGCCAGTATGTTCCCTGGTGAGAATGAGCTCATAGTGAATGACCAACTGGCTTTAGCGGAACTGAAAGATTGTATTGAAAAGAGGACGATGGAGGGACGATCTTCGAAAGTTTACTTTACTATCAATGTGAAACTGGATGTATCTGAGGAAACAATGGTAATTCACTTTGCTTTTTGAAGAACTGAAAGCCTGTCAAGACTTAAAACACCACGTAGGGTGTTTTCTTCTTCTTTCTCTCTTTTTTTTTTTTAATCAGGTGATGTTTTCTCTGGCCTGTATTCTTCCCTTTCAATACCCCGAAGTTCTGCCTGAAATTACTGTCAGGTATGTGACAGAAATTGGCCAACATCAACGTTAAAATTAACCTGAGAATAAAAGCAAGGCTTAAGTTTGTTCTCTGTTCCAAGAAAATTGACTTAATTTTTTATTCCTTATCTCTTCCATCAGATCAGTATCACTAAGTAGATCCCAGCAGACTCAGCTGAACACAGATCTGACTGCATACCTGCAAAAGAATTGTCTTGGAGACGTCTGTATATTGAATGCCACAGAGTGGGTTAGAGAACATGCTTCTGGCTATATGAGCAGAGACCCCATGCCTTCCCCTGCTCCAGGAAGTACATTCCAACCAGTTGATCTCATTCTCACAAGACTGTGGATCTATAGCCATCACATCTACAACAAGTGTAAAAGAAAGAATATTCTAGAGTGGGCAAAGGAGCTTTCCCTATCTGGATTTAGCATGCCTGGGAAACCTGGTGTTGTTTGTGTGGAAGGTCCACAAAGTGCCTGTGAAGAATTCTGGTCAAGGTTTGCTTTCACAAATGTTGTATGCTGTGTCAATAATTTTATTAGTAAACAAGATACTAGAGATGTGGCAATTAGTATATCCCTGGTGTTGTACCTTATGGGGATTCAGTCTCAAGTCAGTGGATAAAATAGAACTCACATATGGTCATTATCACCCCCTTCCCTGACATGGTACACACAGGAGATGTTCTGTAAATAGCTGTTTATTTGGGCCCTTATCCAAGATGTTACGATCCCCTTCATTTCCATGGATTGGATTCTTCTGAGTGATGTGATAAGCTGTGCATACCTTGTGAAACAAAGGGGTTTCTAATCTTCTCATTTCTGACTGACATCCTAAATCAGTTTCTAAGAAGTCCCTTTGGAAGTTTGAGATACAGCAGTTTCCACTTTTGTAAAATGTTGATTTGAGGCAGTAGCAATGAATGAGTTTAGGGATAGGATCCTGACCAGCATCATATTTGATTAAAATTAATCCCTGTGAGATAAAAGAAAATATCTTTACTTCTGGGAAAAGGCATTGGTAAGTCTGTTTTATAACTTCTATTCTCAATGCTCTAGAAGACAGAACACATTTTCAGTGTGTCTACTTTGAAAATTTCTTTTCAGACTCAGAAAATTAAACTGGAAGAGAATTTTAATTCGCCATCGAGAAGACATTCCTTTTGATGGTACAAATGACAAAATAGAAAGACAAAGAAAATTTTCAAGTTTTGAAGAAAAGGTATTCAGTGTTAATGGAGCCAGAGGAAACCACATGGACTTTGGTCAGCTGTATCAGTTTTTAAACGCCAAAGGATGTGCAGATGTTTTCCAGATGTTCTTTGGTGTGGAAGGACAGTGACTGGCAGAGGAATAATAAAAGTTTTTGTCACTGTTGGCCTTTTGATTTTTCCCCCAGTCTTTCTTGAAAGATGAAGTAATTTGGGGCATCCAGGTGGCTCAGTCGGCTAAGCATCTGACTTTGATTCAGGCCATGATCTCCGGTTCCTGGGACCTGGCGTGCCACTCAGCAGGAAGCCTGCTTCTCTCTGTCCCTCCCCCTACTTGTGTGCTATCTTTCCATCTCTCTCTCAAATGAATAAAAGTCTTTACTAAATAAATAAATTTTAAAAATAAAAATGGATTTAAGTATAAGATATCAAGAGAGAAGAGCAAGTTAGATGGTCCTGCCTGTACTATATACTTTGAAAAAGACAATAAAAGCTGTAAGATGGGTATCTGAGTGGCTCAGTTGGTTAAGCATCCAACCCTTGGTTGTGACTCAGGTCATGGTTTCATGGTGGTAGGATTGGGTCAAAGTTGGGCTCTGAGCTCTGAAGCAAGTTGGCTTGGGATTTCCTCTCTCTCAAATAAATAAATCTTTAAAAAAAAAAAAAAAAGCTACAAGAAATTGTAGTTAAGGGTTCCTGGGTGGCTCAGTTGGTTAAGCATCTGCCTTCAGATCAGGTCATGATCCCAGGGTCCTGGGGTCAAGCCCTACATTGGGCTCCCTCCTCAGTGGGGAGTCTGCCTCTCCCTTTGCCTCTGCCCCCTCCTGCTCCCCAGCATGTGCTCTCTCCTCCCTCTCTCTCACTCTTGCAAATAAATATAATTTTAAAAAAAAAAGAAAACTGTAGTTAAATGTTAGGACACAGCTTTCTTAGATTATTAAGAAGGATTACATATTTGACACGATTACGTATTTGATATCTAAACATTCCTATTAGGTAAAATTGACCAATTTGATTGCATGTACATTTATTCCACAATGACAATCTGTCAATGTCTTAATTTGATACATATCTTGAACTGGAATCATCTACAAAGAAATAATGATAAATTCTGAAAACAAGCTATTAGTCCCAAATCAAACTATGGTTAAAAGTTAAAAGGATTATTAAAAAACAATTTGCAGAGCATAACAAATAACACGGAGGACATGGGGAGATGGAGAGGAGAAGGGAGTTGAGGGAAATTGGGGGGGAGATGAACCATGAGAGACTATGGTCTCTGAAAAATAACCTGAGGGTTTTGAAGGGGCAGGGGGTGGGAGGTTGGGGGAGCCAGGTGGTGGGTATTGTGGAGGGCACGCATTGCATGGAGCACTGGGTGTGGTGTAAAACTATGAACTCTGTTACGCTGAAAAGAAATTTAAAAATAAATAAATTAATTAATTAATTAAAAAAAAAACAAGAGAGTGGGCAGGAAACATTGGCCATATGTCCACTTTTATTTGTAAAAGTAATTCCTGTACAAACTTTTTTTTAATTTTATTTGAGAGAGAGAGAGAGCATGAGAGAAAGTATATGAGCAGAGGGAGGGGCAGAGGGAGAAGCAGAAGCCGACTCTCTGCTGAGCACCAATGCAGAACTTAAAACTCATCCACTTGGACATGTGAAAAGACAGATTGAAATGATGGTTCAAATGAAAGTAAAGGTAAAAGTACTCACCAAGTTTGTGCTATAGTTCAGAGTCTAGATGAGAAGATTCAGCCCCACGTTGGCCGCCAGAATGAAGTGGTTTGGAATGGTGGAGTTCAGAGCCCACGGTCAAGAGAGATTTCTTGAGACACCTTTGTGCAAAATGGTGGCTGTATTAAAACACAGAGACAGGACCCCTGGGCAGAAAGAGTGGCACTGGGGTTGTGAGGAGTGACTCATTATATAAGATTTTTAGGACTCCAGGAAATTGAGTCTATAGGTTTCTGGAGATTGCTTTTTTTTTTTTTGTAAATCATTAAGAGTTGCAAACTGATGGAGACTCATGTCCTATACATGACTGTGATCTCTATCAGTTAACCACTTGTTTTTTCCTTTACTTTGTTCTTAGGCAGCCAGGAGTGCCTGAGTCAAGCCCAGCATCAGGCTCCTTGCTCAGCGGAGAACCTGATTCTCTCTCTGCCTGCTGCTCCCCCTGATTGTGCTCTCTCTCTGTCAAATAAATACATAAAATATTTTTTTTAAATTTACTTAGTATGATTTTTACTCTGTGTGTGTTGGCCGTGAAAATAATGCAAGGAGAATAAATCCACTATTTCAGAGTTATAAAACATAAAACCAAAGACCAATAATCAAGAAAGTCCACTATCTAAAATTTATTAACTGTATGATCAGAATGTTTAATAAATCTTAGGTAAACAAATAATTGGGATATACAATATCAAAATATTATATTTTTAACTTTTTAATGGTTTTTTAAGGCTTAATTGAAACACTGAGGGCTTTATCATCTTTTTAGATTTTAATAATCTTTTTCAAATATTCATCCCATCCTATGTTGAGCCTTTGGTATTATAAACAGTTTTAGAAGACATGGAGCTTTCTCCCATTAGCCCATCTTACTTCCACACCAGGTTTTGTGACACACTAATTAACTTAAAGCTTGAGGCAATGACCGCTGGTAGGCGGCAGTTTGATAAACAAAGGGAACACACATAGAGGGCTTTCTTGTGTGACAACAAGATGAATGAATCCCCACACCAGCCCACCAAATCTTAAAAGTTTATAAAAAGAAGTATTAACTAGGTTCAGTTACATATACTGTCCAGGTGTTCTTAACACCACATCATTATGTCAAGCCTGAGTCCTTGGATCAGTCTCTGGGAGCAAGAATGGTAAATGGAACCCCCATTTCAAGGGGGGGCAGATGGGTTGTGAGGAGGCCCCCACCTCAGTGCCTGGGTCCAGTACATGGGTCAACCCATGTTGAAACAATTTTTTTCTCTCTTTTTAAAAAATATTTTATTTATTCATGATAGATAGGGAGAGAGGTAAGACAAGCACAGGGGAGCTGGAGAGGGAGAAGCAGGCTCCCCCCTGAGCAGGGAGCCCTGTATGGGGCTCCATCCCAGGACCCTGGGATCATGACCTAAGCCAAAGGCAGATGCTTAATGACTAAGCCACCCAGGCTCTCCAAACAGCTGTTATTTCTTTTCCATTACCTTCTCCAACACTTTCCCTACTCCAGGATAATTGTAAAACATACCTGTTTACATAACCTTGTAATTTCATTTCTTTTAAAAATCTTGTGAAAAGAGTACCTGGCTGGCTCAGTCATTAGAACATCTGGCTTGATCTTGGGGTTGTGAGTTCAAGCCCCATGTTGGTGCAGAGATTTAAAAACTTGTGAAAATGACATGCAACATTCATCCTATTTATCTATGAATATTTATACAAAAAGGCAAAAAGAAAAAAATGCACAGCCATAGTCTTACAACTCTGTTTAAGAAATAAAACTTTACCAGTGTAGTTGAACTCTGCTTCAGTGCTTTTCTTATTACAGTAGTAGTAGTAGTAGATTAACTCCTACCCAGAAAGTATTTATCATTCCATAAATTTCTTTGTACTTTTATGACATATGTGTCTACCTCTTTGCAACATCTTATGGCTTCATTTTTTAATTAACATATAATGTATTATTTGTTTCAGGGGCACAGGTCTGTGATTCATCAGTCTTACACGATTAACAACATTCATCATAGCACATACCCTCCCCAATGTCCATAACCCAGCCACCCCATCCCTCCCACCCCACCCTCCTCCAGCAACCCTCAGTTTGTTTCCTGAGGTTAAGAGTCTCTCATGGTTTTCTCCCTCTCTGGTTTTATCTTGTTTCATTTTTCCCTTTGTTCCCATATGATCCTCCGTCTTGTTTCTCAAATTCCTCATATCAGTGAGATCATATGATAATTGTCTTTCTCTTATTGACTTATTTCACTTAGCATGATACCTATTAGTTGCATCTGCATTGTTGCAAATGGCAAGATTTGGGGGGTTTTGATGGCTGCATACTATTCCATTATATATATTGGGACATATTATATATATCATTACATTACATATATATAATTACCACATATAATATATAATATATTATTTATATATCATATTTATATATTATATATTATATATGCTATCTATATTTTATATATTATTATATTTCATTTCTATTATTTATATATGTAAAATATATATAAAATATCTTATATATAAAATATCTTCTTTATCCATTCATCTGTTGATGGACATCTAGGCTCTTTCCATAGTTTGGCTATTGTGGACATTGCTGCTATAAACATTGGGGTGCACATGTCCCTTCGGATCACTACATTTGTATCTCTGGGGTAAATACCCAGTAGTGCAATTGCTGGGTCATAGGGTAGCTCTATTTTCAACTTTCTGAGGAATCTCCATGCTGTTTTCCAGAGTGGTTGCACTAGCTTGCATTCCCACCAACCGTGTAGGAGGGATTTCCTTTCTCTGCATCCTTACCAACACTTGTCGTTTCCTGACTTGTTAATTTTAGCCATTCTGTCTGGTGTGAGGGGGTATTTTAATGTAGTTTTGATTTGTATTTGCCTGATGCCGAGTGATGTTGATCACTTTTTCATGTGTCCGTTGGCCATTTGGATGTCTTCTTTGCAGAAATGTCTGTTCATGTCTTCTGCCCGTTTCTTGATTGGATTATTTGTTCTTTAGGTGTTGAGTTTGATAAGTTCTTTATAGATTTTGGATACTAGCCCTTTATCTGATATGTAATTTGCAAATATCTTCTCAGATTCTGTTATTTGTGTTTTGGTTTTGTAGACTGTTTCCTTTGCTTTGCAAAAGCTTTTTATCTTGATGGAGTCCCAATAGTTCATTTTGCCCTTGTTTCCCTTGTCTTTGGCAATGTTTCTAGGAAGAAGTTGCTATGGCTGAGGTTGAAGAGGTTGCTGCCAGTGTTCTTCTCAAGGATTTTGATGAATTCCTTTCCCACATTGAGGCATTTCATCAATTTGGAGTCTATTTTTGTGTATGGTGTAGGGAAATGGTCCAGTTTCGTTTTTCTGCATGTGACTGTCCAATTTTCCAACACCATTTGTTGAAGAAACTGTCTTTTTTTCCACGGGACATTCTTTCCTGCTTTGTCAAAGATAGTTGGCCATAAAGTTGAGGGTCCATTTCTGGGCTCTCTATTCTGTTCCATTGATCTATGTGTCTGTTTTTGTGCCAGTACCATACTGTCTTGATGATTACAGCTTTGTAATAGAGCTTGAAGTCTGGTATTGTGATGCCACCAACTTAGGCTTTCTTTTTCAACATTTCTTTGGCTATTCAGGATCTTTTACAGTTCCATAAAAATTTCAGGATTATTTGTTCCATTTCTTTGAAAACAGTTGATGGTGTTTTGATTGGGATTGCATTAAATGTGTAGATCGCCCTAGGTACCATAGACATTTTCACAATATTTGTTCTTCCAATCCATGAGCATGGAACATTTTTCCATTTCTCTGTGTCTTCCTCAATTTCTTTCATTAGTACTCTATTGATATTTTCTGAGTACAGATTCTTTGTCTCTTTGGTTAGATTTATTCCTTGGTATCATATGGTTTTGGGTGTAATTGTAAATGGGATAGACTCCTTAATTTCTCTTTTTTCTGTCTCATTATTGTTCTCATATAGAAATGTAATTGATTTCTGTGCATTGATTTTATATCCAGACACTTTACTGAATTCCTGTATGACTTCTAGCAATTTTGGAGTGGAGTCTTTCGGGTCTTTCACATAAAGTATCATATCATCTGCAAAGAGTGATAGTTTGACTTCTTCTTTGCTGATTCAGATGCCTTTTACTTCTTTTTGATGTCTGATTGCTGAGGCCAGGACTTCTAGTACTATGCTGAATAGCAGCGGTGATAGTGAACAGCCCTGCCATGCTCCTGACCTTAGGGGAAAAGTTCTCAGATATTCGCTGTGGGTTTTTCATAGATGGCTTTGATGGTATTGAGGTATGTACCCTCTATTCCTACACTTTGAAGAGTTTTGATCAAGAAAGTTTGCTGTACTTTGTCTAATGCTTTTTCAACATCTACTGAGAGTATCATATGGCTCTTGTTCCTTCTTTTATTAATGTATTGTATCACACTGATTGATTTGCAGACATTGAACCAATCTTACAGCCCAGGAATAAATCCCACTTGGTCGTGGCGAATAATCCTTTTAATGTACTGTTGGATCCTATTGGCTTATGGTTTTATTTTTAATGTTCAGTCATCTGCAATTCATTTTAGAGTACTGCATGAAATAGGTATTTAAATTATTTTCTCAAAAAGTAACCAGTTGTTCCAATGATATTTGTTGGACAATCCATGTTCTTCAAATGTTTGAGATGCTACTCTTGCCAGAGCCTGAAGGTGGACTTTTGGATGTGCCTTTCTGTTTCACTATTTATTCCTGAACAACGTGTTTTGGATTGTTATGGCAATATCTCACATTTTAAAGTTTAAGATGAATCATTTTTTTCTGTTTCCTTTTCAAAATATTTGTAGCTATTCTTCATGTGTATCCTTTCAAGTGAACTTTTGAGATAGTTTTGTGATACTTAAAAACAAACTCTTGGGGCACGTGGGTGGCTCAGCCAGTTAAGCCTCTGTCTTTGGCTCAGGGCATGATCCCAGAGTCCCCAGACGGAGCCCCACATCCAGGGTCAGCCGGCTTCTCCCTCTTCCTCTGCCCTCCCCACTCATGCTCTCTCACTCTCTCTCAGATAAGTAAATAAAATCTTAAAAAAATCTTACTAGGAATTCGACTGGGAATAGATTAGGTTTACATGCATACTTTTTTAGATTGAAACCTTTTAACTTTTGTCATTTTTTTTCATCATCTATTCATGACTCTGATTAAAGTTTTGTAGCTTTTTACCTCTTGGCACTGCACTTATATACTATTAATTTTTTAAAGTATTTTGGATTTAATAATTATCTTCAATTAGATCTTTTCTTATTTTTTAAAAAAGGTTTTATTTATTTATTTGACAGAGAGACAGCGAGAGAGGGAACACAAGCGGGGGGAATGGGAGAGGGAGAAGCAGGTTTCCCTCAGAGTGGGAAGCCGGATGCAGGATTTGATCCCAGGACCCCAGGATAATGACTTGAGCCAAAGGCAGACACTTAACGACTGAGCCATCCAGGAACCCCTGAAATAACTCCTTTTCATGTTACAAAGCCATCAATTTTATAGATCACAGGTGTATTTGTTTCATTTTGCTTTTCTTTTTTTGAGGAGAGTCTTAAAATTTTTGATTTATTTTTATGGCTAAAATCATGTGAAATATTTACATGTTTCTGAATTCCAGTCTACAGAATAAGCTATATTCAGAGAAGTCTAGAGCTCAGAGGAGGTGTCCCATGGAGCTAGGAATCAAACCTCTGAGGGGCCTGTTCCTACCTGGCTGCTCAGTTACTGGTAACCCTGAGGTGCATAATAAGGGTGGTTGATTATTGGAAAAGAGATGCAGAGTGAAACCAAATGCCATGTAAATGAATTGATGCTGCCTGGGTAAAGCGCCACTGCTGGGATGATCCTAAAGGAATGGAGCAAGTTGCTTCTCCTTCTTGTCTCAGTCTCCTTCTAGTCCCCATTATGGATGGAACCTAACAGGAAGCCAGTTGAATAAAGGAGAAATAGTTGGCAGAGTCTCAGTATCATGGAATTGAGTATAAAGGGGTGAGTGTGTGGATATGAGGGACAATAAGTAGCAATGTGTGCTTATGTTTCTCTAGTGTCATTGAGAATCAAAATCACTTAGTACAAAATCACTTAGATCTTTACATTTCAAATTTTATTAGACTTTTCTAAAAATCACACTTAACAATTTTGATATGAAAAGGGGGGGGATTTAGAGAATATTGCCTATGGCACTACTTCTCAAATTTTAACACCACCTGGGAATCTTGTTAAAAATGCCCAATCCGGGGTGCCTGGGTGGCTTAGTTCGTTAAGTTTCTGATTCTTGGTCTCAGCTACCCGCCCTCCTAGCAAGGAGCCCCCCCGTTTTTTTAGGGAGCCCACTTTTTAAAAAATGCAGAATCTGATTCAATAGTCCTAAGGTGGGCTGGATAGTCTGCATTTTTTTAAAAAAGATTTATTTATCTATTTGAGAGAGGGAGAGCGAGCACAAGCAGGAGGAGTTAAAGGGGAGGGTGAGAGAACATGAAGCCCACTCTTGCTGTGTGCACAGAGCACAGAGCCAGAGGCGGGCTTCAATTCCAAGATGCCCAGATCAGGACCTGAGCTGAAATCAAGAGTGGTAGCTTAACCAACTGCGCCATACAGAGGCCCCTCTGCATTTCTAATAAACGCCCAGGTGATTAGAATGATTGCATTTTGCGTCAACCATTTCCCTGTTTTCACAGCCACTACCGTGTCATTCTTCTGCTACCTTTATGTGAAAATGGCCCTAGTACGGATCATCCCAATTTCCTACCCGCTAAGGGAGAACAAATCTGGTTCCCTGAAAGCGGGAAAAGACAGGATTTGAAGCTTCAGGGCTTATGCTTGGCCTCTTATTGGGCACAGATGACGTCACTCATAAAGGCGGGGCTCTAGTTGTGACGTTTCCGGCGGCGGATGGTGAAGGACGCGGCGGGAGGCGGGAGCGGAAGTGGGGCGGTGGGAGGGCGGGGTGGGTGGCGGAAGGGGAGGGCCGGGGAAGTCGCTTTAGTCGGCCCTTTTCCGGCGACAGGGGCCGGAAGTTGTGGCCCGGCCGTGTCAACCAGGGGGCTGCGGGCTGAGAGTGCGGGTGAGACTGCGACCATGGGCGGGAAGAACAAGCAGCGGACCAAGGGGAACCTGAGGGTGAGTGCAGAGGGGCTCGGCGGACCGGGGAGTCCTCATTTCGCAGCCGCTGTCTGTACCACGCGCGCATCCAGAGGGCGTGTGGAGCGCGGCTGTAGGGAGGCGTGTGTTTGCGTGTCAAGTGTGACCTCTCTGTTGCGTGTTCGTCCCCACGAACGGGGTGAGTTGTCTTGAGCAGATTGGGGATTTGTGAAAGAGAAAAATGTTCCATGCCAGAGCTGTCTCCACCCGAGCACACATCCTACAATTTCCATTAAGGAATGGTTCAGTATCCGTTTCAATGGGAAGGTTACCTGGCCAGGCTAGTGGAGGTGGGGGTGGCTGGCACTGGGAACAGGGAGTTGGGTAGAAAGCATTTAGAGTGAGCCTCGTGTGCAGGGCATTTCGGATCATGTCGCTCTGTTGCTCAGAAACCTGCTGGGGCTCCCCAGATTCCTCGGGGTAAAGGCCAGATCCCTTACGATGGTAAACATGGTATGTGGTCACCCTCTGGCCCCTTCCTTTCTTTGGCACCATCTTTAGCTTCCTCCTCGCTCGCACGGTCCAGCCACACTGACTTCCTCACCGAGCCTTGACCTTGCCTGGCAGGCTCCCTAACGCTCTTTACTAGACGGCTACAAATTTTGCCTGAGACACCCCAGTGAGGTCTGTCATGATCGTCCTATTTTAAATTATAGCCCTCCTCCCACTCCCTGTGCTCCTTTGCTGCTTTATTTTACTCTTTTGCACTTAGGACTTCTTGCATACTGTGTAACTTACTAAGTCTGTCTTCATTTACTGTCTTGCTTCACTGGGATATATTATGAAGGCAGGTGTTTTATGAAGGTTGTTGTCCTAGGAACCTAGAACAAGGAATAGTGTATAGTAGAAGCTCACCAAATACTCTGTTTTTTAAAAATATTTTATTTATTTATTAGAGAGAGGCCACAAATAGGGTGAGCAGCAGAGGGAGAGGGAAATGCAGGCTCCCTACTGAGCAGGGAGCCCACCACAGTGAGGGTGGTCCTCTGTCCCAGTACCCTGGTATCATGACCAGAGCTGAAGGTAGAGGCTTACCGACTGAGCCACCCAGGTGCCCCTAAATACTTGTTTAAAGAAGACCCAAAAGTAGAGTAAACTTATGATTAGGGACGTTATAATAATGTATTTTTACCATATTAAGCTTGTTATGGCATAGTTCAATGTTATGAGAAAGCATTTTTCCTGTTTCTGATCAAATTCTAGTGATATCAGCACAACATTTTGTTAGATCTGTCACTTAATCTGTTTTTGGCCTATAGTACCAACTATAATAATAGTAACTTGCCTTGTGCTGGTACTGTGTTAAGCACTTTACTTGCATTCTTAGTTAAGTTTAATTTTCTTATTTAAACTTTTAAAAATGTTCAAAATATTCCAAATATAAGGATAAGTTGCAAAAACATTAGACTGACAAACCATATATTTTTTTAAGATTTTATTTATTTATTTGACAGAGAGAGATCACAAGTAGGCAGAGAGAGGGGGGAGAAGCAGGCTCCCTGCTGAGCAGAGAGCCCGATGTGGGGCTCAGTCCCAGGACCCTGAGATCATGACCTGAGCTGAAGGGAGAGGCTTTAACCCACTGAGCCACCCAGGCGCCCCAACATGCATAAAATTTAACCTCAGTGTACTACTGTCTAATAATATATAACATTATATTCAGATTTCTGTAGTCATCTCAGTAATGTTCTGTATAACTTGTTTTTAGATACATCTAGGATACAGTGAAGGATTGAGTGATTCCATTCATTTAACCATTTAGCTCTAGGTAGTTTTCCTTTGGGATTTTGTTTTCTTTTCTCTTTCTTTTGAGGGCAGTTCTTTTATGACAGACAATTTGGAAAAGTCTAGGGCACTTTTGCGTAATTTAGAATTGTCTGATTGTTCCTTATGGGGAGATTCAGGATAAACAATTTTTGATAGGAATGCTTCATAGATGATATATCATCAGTGCATCAAGGTGCATATGCTGCTTGTTTGTTCCATTTTTGGTGTTGTTTAACCACTTGGTTAAAGTGATGTCCATTGTAAAGGTATCTTTTTCTGTCGGCTATTAACAAATAACATGGGGAGTGGTATTTTGAGACTGGGAGTAATCTGTTTTCTCACAAACTTTCACCTAATGGTTTTAGCATCCTTTGGTGATCCTTGCTGGAATCAATTTTAATGGTTTAAACATTTACATTTAATTTTGACAACCCAAGTAATGACTTAGTTACTATTTTTTCATTAAAAAAAGTTGATGGTACTGGGACACATGGGTGGCTCAGTCGTTGGGCATCTGCCTTCGGCTCAGATCATGATCCCAGGATTCTGGGATCCCAGCCCCACTTTGGGCTCCCTGCTCCACAGGAAACCTATTCTCCCTCTCCTGACTCCCCTGCCTGTGTTCCCTTTCTGTGTCTCTCTGTCAAAAAATAAATAAAATCTTAAAAAAAAAAAAAAGATGGTGGTACTAAGGCTTAGAGAAAGGGCAAGTTGCTTAGTTGAGATTTGAATCTAAGAATGGCATTCTTGGGTGGCTCAGTGGGTTAAGCCTCTGCCTTCAGCTCAGGTCATGGTCTCAGGGTTCTGGGATCGAGGCCCACATCAGGCTCTCTGCTCAGCAGGGAGCCTGCTTCCCCCTCCTACCCCCTGCCTCTCTGTCTACTTGTGACCTCTCTCTCTCTGTCAAATGAATAAATAAAATATTAAAAAAATAAAAAAGAATGGCATTCTTTCATTCAACAGAAGACTTTGAGTACTGAATGCCATGTACTCAAAGATCATAGATAGATGTTTCTTATTCTTGAACTATTAATTTGTTGATAGGCATATAAGTAAGCAAATGATTATAATGTATTAAAGAATTATGATATAGGTATGAGTAGAAAGAAGATAGGAGAACAGAAAAAGAATGGTAATTGACCTGAAGGAGGTAAGCAGTGAAAACAAGAGTGTGTTTTGAAGGATGAGTAGGAGTTTGTCAGGCAGTGAAAAGGAAGAAAAGGTTTTTAGGTAGAGAGAAAAGATTACACAAAGATCAGAATGTGAAAGGCATAGCATATTCAGAAAACTGAATTGGGACTGGAGCATAAGCGGTGGTAGCAAAATTGGGAGAAGAGAGGGGGAACTATGACAAGGGAAGAAGAGTGTCAGGAGATAAGCCTGGGAAAAGCTAAGGTCAGATGGGGAAAGACCTTGTAAGTCTTCCTGAGTTTGGCCTTTGAACTGTAGACTTAGGATTGCTACCTCTACTACTTCAAGAGGACAGGCACAAAAGAATGTAGGTGTAGTATAAGAAAATTAACTTCCAGAAATAGAATCAAGGTTCTTATTCTTGAACTGTGGGTATAAGCATTTAACATGCAGTAGAGGAAGTAACAAGAAACAGTAACTATATTTTAAACTCAAAGTAGACATTGAATAAAAGATAAAGTTAGTATATTTTTGAAATAATTTGTTACTTTAAAACTGGAAGTTGGAAATCTGATACCTTTCCTTCTGTAAGTAGTTATCACTATCAGCTTGGATATTTCAGGTTAGTTCAGAATTCAGCCTTGACTCTTTTAGCTTTTTTTTTTTAAATACACTTCAGGCCCAGCATGGATTCCAGTGCGGGGCTTGAACTCATGACCCTGAGCTGAGATCAAGAGTGGGATGCTTGACCAGCCGAACCACCCAGGCATCCCTTGACTCCTTTGGCTTTTAGCATTAATTTTTATACTATTTCATTATTCTGCTTTATAATAAAACTTTATAAATGATATAGATAAAATTCTGAAGTCCTAATATTATCATATTTAGTTTTCTGAATTGTATTATAGTTCACTAACTTCCACTATAGCTGTTTATCCTTATACCAGTATTGAGAAAGGTGAACTGAATAATGTTAGTTCATTTTTTAAAAAAATATTTTATTTATTTATTTGACAGAGATCACAAGTAGGCAGAGAGACGGGGAGGGGGGAAGCAGGCTCCCCGCTGAGCAGAGAGCCCGATGTGGGGCTCGATCCCAGGACCCTGGGATCATGATAGCTGAAGGCAGAGGCTTTAACCCACTGAGCCACCCATGCGCCCGTGTTAGTTCATTTTAAGAAAGTTCTAAAATAGATAACCTTTTTTTGAAATCAGTTTTAAATGCTACTGTTTTGAAAAAAAATGTAATTCAGGTTATCATTTTCATTTCTGTTACTCATTTCAGTTTAGAAAATAGTCCAGATTTCTTTTTTTTTAAATTCTTTTTATTTTTTTTAAGTCCAGATTATTTCTTTTCTTTTCTTTTTTTTTTTTTTAATTTTTATTTTTTATAAACAAATTTTTATCCCCAGGGGTACATGTCTGTGAATCGCCAGGTTTACACACTTCACAGCACTAATCATAGCACATACCCTCCCCAACCCAATGTCCATTACCCCACCTCCCTTTCCCGACCCCCTCCCCCCCGCAACCCTCAGTTTGTTTTGTGAGATTAAGAGTCACTTATGGTTTGTCTCCCTCCCAATCCCATCTTGCTTCTTTTCTTCTTTTTCTGCCCCCCCTAGTCCCCCATGTTGCATCTCCACTTCCTCATATCAGGGATATCATATGATAGTTGTCTTTCTCTGACTGTAAGTCCAGATTATTTCTTGACAGATGTTTTCCAAACACAATTTTGCTAGATTTGAGCAAATTGAGTCACACATTTAGGTAGCTCTTTCAACCATTTTAGAAAGAAATCAGAAACAGGTGAATTAATTAATTTATTAAAGGGAGAGGTGAATTTAAATAGATTGTAATGTCATCCTGGACAATGAACTGAGGCATTTTCTTTCCTTTTTTTTTTTTTTTTAAGATTTTATTTATTTATTTGACAGAGAGAAAGATCACAAGTAGGCAGAGAGGCAGGCAGAGAGAGAGGAGGAAGCAGGCTCCCCGCTGAGCAGAGAGCCCAATGCGGGGCTCCGTCCCAGGACCCTGAGACCATGACCTGAGCCGAAGGCAGAGGCTTTAACCCACTGAGCCACCTAGGCGCCCCTCTTTTTTTTTTTTTTTAAGGTTTTATTTAAAATCTTAAATAAAGAGAGTGCATGTGAGCAGGGGGAGGGGTAGAGGGAGAGAAAGAGACTCTCAAGCAGACTCCATGCTGAGCATAGAGTCCAATGCAGGGCTCAGTCTCACAACACCTGAGATCATGACCTGAGCTGAAACCAAATAGTCGGAGGCTAACCAACTGAGCCACCCAGGGGTCCCAGAGGTATTTTTCTATTAGATGACAATGAATATGTTACATTCTTTTAGCAGTTTAAATATTTTTTTTGTTACAACCAGGTCCTTAACTTTTTGTACTAGAAAGCTACTATATTGAGTATCCATCTAACAAAGTACTGACTATGGTTCAAAGGAGTGTATCTTATATGCAGACCATTGAATTGATTTTATGTCCATAGTAATGTAATTTGTATCCATTATAGCTCAAAGTTAGGGTAACTCTGTGTATGTGGAAAACAGTGTGCCTACCTTCAAGGAGCTCCTAATCTTAGAAACAGCTGTCATTAGACTTGTCCCATGGTGGTGGTTTAATAAATATTTGTTGAATGGATGAATGAAAAGATGTAAGTCACGTGTGAATTAATTTTATATCATTACATAGTACACACACGTGTGTGTGTGTATTTAATTTGGAAATTAAAGATTTTATAAAATAGTACTTATTCTTACCACATGTGATGCATTCTGTGTTTTAAAGTTTTATTCTATTTTTTGGAAATGCTGTCATGACCTATTAAGTTGATACTTGAGCCACTAATGGATTGTATCTAATTTAACCAACCAGTGTTCTGATGTTTAGCAGACCAGGAAATAGCACTAGGGTCATTATTGATAGGTTCTTGGTGATGGGAACATTGCAGTAGATGAAATCTTAGGCTAGGAAATAAGAAGTTTTCAAGTTAAGGGTGCCTATGTGGTTCAGTTGGTTAAGCATCTGCCTTTGGCTCAGGTCATGATTGATTCCAGGGTCCTGGGATCAAGTTCCATATCAGGCTCATTTGCTTCTCCTTCTCCCTCTCCCCCCACTTGTGCTCTCACTCTCTCACTCTCTGAAATAAATAAATAAATAAAATCTTTTTAAAAAAGTTATCAAATAAAAGCTTGTTCCTCTCTGAGAATTATCAAGGACAAGAACACAAAGTTAAATTTTGAATGTTTACTGTACTCTGACCTTTTTTCTCCCAACTTTCTTATCAGCCTTCAAACAGTGGCCGAGCTGCAGAACTGCTTGCCAAAGAACAGGGAACGGTGCCTGGATTTATTGGTTTTGGAACATCTCAGAGTGACCTAGGCTATGTTCCTGCTATTCAAGGAGCTGAAGAAATTGACAGTCTTGTAGATTCTGATTTCCGAATGGTGCTGCGGAAACTTTCTAAGAAAGATGTCACGACAAAATTAAAAGCAAGTTTTATGTTTTTCATAAAAACGATCAAGAAAATCATTTTGTTAAAACAAAATGTCATTGGTATACTTTATGTAAAGAAAAATGAGCAATCATTTATCACTAATAAGTTCTTTTACAGTTGTACTTTTTTCTGACACACAGACGTAAGCTTAGTTTTTACCTTTTATCTTCTGGGTTATAAATTAGTTTGTTGTTCTGTACGTATTGGACCACTTGGAATTCTGGGTGTATGGTTTTTCCCATCACAATGTAATTTTGACCGTATAGTCTTAAATGGAGTTTTTTTATTTGTTTACGTTTTATTTAAAAAAAAAAAAAAAGAAAAGTTTCTGTGCTGTGCTAATCTTCAGATTAGTCCCATATGACATAAACAGAAGCAGTGTATTCTCCTGTTGCATAAAATAGACTAAGCTTCTGGAACAGAATAAATATAATCAATAGCCAGTATTGTGGCTGTTGGTCCTTAGTAATGTTGCTAATTTATTTTTAGGCTATGCAAGAATTTGGAACCATGTGTACAGAGAGAGACACAGAAATTGTGAAAGGAGTCCTTCCATACTGGCCAAGAATTTTCTGCAAAATTTCACTTGTAAGTATTCAAAAACGTATACTAGTTTTGTTTGTTTGTTTGTTTTGTTATAGTTTTTGATTGAAGTCATGGGGACTGTTAAATATATATGATTCATTTTTGGTGAAAATTATAAAATGTTATGTCAGTATTATGCAGATTGGATCATGTTAGTTGTATAAAGTATATTGGGAGTCTGATTTCAGAAATTAGGTAATTACTAGAGAATTACCTAGATACTTTCTAGTTATAGTAAAATTTGGGTTTAATTTCTTTGCATGTTTGCTGCAAAAGAGTGAGTGTGACTTGCTCAGTATTCAATGCCTAATCTTGAGTCTATCTTGAATAGTTTTTATCTCATGCAGGAAGGGGAAAAGGAAAAATTAATCAAATTCTCACAATTTTTAAACTTAATAATTTTAGTTTAGCACTGCCCATAGGTGAATTCTTATTAATGGGTCATCATAGCATATCCAGAAATGTCTATGTTTGTATTTTTATGGGCTAGAGCTATTTTAAACTATGTTGTATTTTCAATAGGACCATGATCGCCGGGTTCGAGAAGCCACACAGCAGGCTTTTGAAAAACTTATTCTTAAAGTGAAGAAACACTTGGCTCCTTACTTAAAAAGTTTAATGGGCTATTGGCTAATGGCTCAGTGTGATACTTACACACCAGCTGCATCTGCAGCAAAAGATGCCTTTGAAGCAGCTTTCCCTCCAAGCAAGCAACCTGAAGCCATAGCATTTTGTAAGGATGAAATTACTAGTGTAAGTTCTTAGAACTGTTCTCTATTTTTTTTCCTCAAATATTTAAGGAATATAAGGCGTATTATGCTGACAACTCTTTTATGTGGCCTTGTGAAGGAATAAGTAAGTGAAATATTCCTAATGGAAGAGGACCTTTTAAAAATGGCGTTTAACAAAATTGACCATTTTTGATTTTTTTTTTTTTAGATTATTTATTTGACAGACAGAGATCACAAGTAGACAGAGAGGCAGGCAGAGAGAGAGGAGGAAGCAGGCTTCCAGCTGAGCAGGGAGCCCGATGTGGGGCTCAATCCCAGGACCCTGGGATCATGACTTGAGCCGAAGGCAGAGGCTTTAACCCACTGAGCCACCCAGGCGCCCCCCATTTTTGATTTTTAACATAAGTAACATTTTGGATTGAATCTTGATAAGTTATTTAAATGTTTCATCTTTAATTTATAAATCTTAGTCATAGTACTTAAAAGATTTCGGTTTATGCTTTATGTTACAAAATCTGAAGAAAGAATACATCTAAAAAATAAATCTAAGTTTATTATTCCCCACATTTCCATATCAGTACATGTATACAGATCTACTTCATTCTTTTTTTTGGCTTTCTAATATGGATGTACAATGGTTTATTTAATTCCTTTTATATTAATAAACATTTGGAGTTTCCCTCAGTTTTTTATTATAACAAATACTGCTTCAGTGAACAATCCTTGAATAGTTCTCTTCATACCCTGTGGGAGTGATGGAATTTGTAGTAACCGTATGTTGGGTCAAAGGGTAAGAACATGTAAAATTTTGTAGATAGTGATAAATTGCCCTTCAGAAGGCCATAAAAATAGCCTTACATATCTTTCCACCTAACACCTATCCTACATACACATGTGCATTCTATTTCCGTGTTTAAGTTCTTGGTTCTTCCATTCTTTATTTTTCAGGTTTACCAAGTTTGTTTTTCTAGGGACAGGGCTTGTAGCTTTAATCATATTCTCAAAGGGAGTTCTCTAACCCAAGAATCATTGGTTTATTTAAAATATCAAAGTGATAAGTGTTGTGAGAGTGAAGTGTGATGAGTTGGAACACTGAGGGTTTTAGAAAATGGATTTTGAGACAACTGATTTGGCTGTTCATAGTTTTTCATTTGGTTGACTTTTTTGTTCTTGGTTTTATTATGGATGGATAACTGTTCACTGAATATGTGGATTATTTCCTCCATTATTCTCCCTTTACTTGGTTATGTATATAGGTACTGAGTTTGAACTTTCCCAAGTTCAAAACCAATTTTGTAGAGAAGAGTTAGGCAAATGAAGACCAAAATGTCAAATTTATAGGTATTACATTATACTCTCCATAAGAACATAGGTTCTGAGTCATACCATTGGGTATGCACCATTAGTTTTGCATGTGACCTTGGGCAAGTTTCTGTGCCTTCATTTCTTCATCTATTAAAGTGGAAATTTTACTTTATTGTGTAGTTGTGAGGATTAATTTAGTTAATGGATGAAATGTGTTCAAAGCAATACTGAACATGTGGAAAAGCTAACTAAATGTTACCTGTTGTTATTGCTGATAAAAGGGGTACTAGAACAGTAGGCCCCCTAGTCTGCACCCTGGACGTAGGCAGACTTACCCACTTTGAATGGAACCTTAGACTTTCCTCCATGATGAAGCAGAACACAACATGTGGTCTCCTCTGTGAGCTGGGAGGCACTCAAAAAGAGGGGCGAAGAAAACAACCTAATTTCTCTCCCAAACTTACTCATCGGGAATTCTACTTCACCGTTGTGTAGAAAAGGAATGGAGGAGCAAGAGACCAGGAATATTTAAGGGAAAATTCCTCTTGACAGGTGCTGGAGATGTTCAGAAGTACCCCCTCCTTCTTACCCCCAAAGCAGTCAACCTTGGGGATTGATAGGGAAAGAGAAGTAGGTAAAGTTCAAATCTTTTAGTTTTGCTCCTTAATTTGCTACTTTTTTGGGGTAGGGGTAAACACTTTAAGGTCAGATAAGGTTCATGCTTTAACTATTCACCATTGACAGTTCAATAAAATCTCAAGGCTATGGAATTTTCACCCCTCTATAGGTGCTGCAGGATCATCTTATAAAAGAAACACCTGATACACTCAGTGACCCACAGTAAGTTATGTTCTATCTATGTAACTCATGTTAAGGATTTCTTTCGCTCATAAATAATAAGATGATCATTTCAAGGTCACATTTTTTAAAAGGATTGTAAAAGTAGAGCTGAAAATACTTAATATAATGCTATATGTCAGGTGCTGTTTTAAGTGTTTTTACTTGCAAGTTGTCCTGTTATTTAATTGGAATTATCTGGAAGTTATGTGTCTTGTTCTTTTACAAAGAAATATCTTTATATTTTTCCCACATTTACCTTTTGATAGTCCTAGCAGGTATCATTTTAAGGTCTGGTTAAAATAGTGAAGAACTATGGATAGTTCTGTTGAAAGAGTAGTAAAATGTCCCATTTACTTTAATGTACTAATAAACTATTAGAAGTTCATAATGGGAAGTAATCTTGGATGCACTGATACCCGTTTCCTAAAATCATTTTGCTACTGAGAGCAGTATATTTGCAGTTTTTTTCAAGCCACAGCTTTTAATCTACTTTGACCTTGTATTAGTTGAAAATATGTGATTAAAATAAAATAAAATATGTTTGTATTTTAAGGGAGGAAGGTTGGCACAGGGAGATAGAATGTAGAAATAAAGCAACTTCTGTCACTCTTTAATATAAAACATGTAAAATAGAAGTGCCAAATATGTAGTTTGGCTTATTCTCAATCCTTATATATATTTATTTTCTTTTCACATCAAGAACGGTTCCAGAGGAAGAAAGAGAAGCTAAATTCTATCGGGTTGTAACTTGTTCCTTATTGGCATTAAAAAAATTGCTTTGCCTGTTACCTGATAATGAGCTTGATTCTCTGGAGGAGAAATTTAAGTCTCTTTTATCACAGAATAAGTTTTGGAAGTATGGAAAACACAGTATACCTCAGGTATCTTAATCTTTTATTGTAAACATTTCTGTGATTCCTTTTTTCTACTTTGATATTGTCTATATTTTTGCTTTATGCATATTATTTATGTTTAAAACTCTGTGAACACATCTTCGTGGTTGGACGGAATTCCTCTTTTACTGCAATATTATTGTATTTTCACTTTTTTATTTAGTTATTTAGACCTCAAATTCTGAGTTATATTATCATACTCCTTTGTTCTTGGCGCTTCAAAATTGTTTTGTGTGAGGCTCTTCTAACAATGCATTTTTTTTCTCTTTTGTCTCTGCTTCCCTCTCCATCCTCCACTTCTACCAGCTAACCATTCTAAATGTGCATAGTGTATGTCCTTTTGTATATAAAGTTGGTGCTTGTTATTAATGGTAATTAGGTTATATGAAGAAGCTAGGAACATTGAATTAGTGAATACTGAAGCATTGGTCTTAGGGGAAATACAAAATTAGGTGCCTGCGAGTCTTTGGTCTCATCATTTTTCTCAGTTGGTCAATATATAACCTTGTTTAATGTATGTGTTTAAAAACATCTTAATACATAGTGCTTATTCATTAACATTAAACTCATGGACAGTAGCCCTAGAAGTCCCACCTGAATGAAGCTTATCTAACATGAATTTTATCTGTTAGGTGCATCACAGCCTTTTTGCTTGTATTTTTCACATAAATGGTATTATATTTCATTCCATTTATTTTTTACTTAGTAGTTCTTTTTTTAAAAGATTTTACTTGTTTATTTGACAGAGAAGACAGCGAGAGAGGGAATACAAGCAGGGGGAGTGGGAGAGGGAGAAGTAGTTGGGAACCCCGATGTGGTTCTGCATCCCAGAACCCTGGGATCATGACCTGAGCCAAAGGCAGACACTTAATGACTAGGCCACCAGGCACCCTTTATTTAGTATTTCTTAAGTACTGGGTGGCTTAGTTGGTTAGGTGTCTTAACTGTTGATTTTGGCTCAGGTCATGATCTTAGGGTCATGAGATTGAACCTTTTGTTGGGCTCAACTCTAAGCATGGAACCTGCTTAAGATTCTCTGTCCAAAAAAAAAAAAAGAAAAGAAAGAAAGAAAGAGTACTAAAATACTTTAAATCTATCATGTTCTTATATGTATATTTGGTCCATGCCTTCTAACTGCTGTGTAGTATTCAGAAATTTGCATCCCTTCCATTTTACCTGCACTGCCTTCTCTCAGTGGTGGAGACCCTGATTGCCTCCAACTCCCGGCCCTCACAAACAGTGCAGCAGTGAACATCTTCATATACCTTCAGATCTGCGAGGATTTCTTTTTTGGAAATTCTCTTAACTTCTGAATTGCTGAATCAAAGGGTATATGCATACTTAATTTTTTGAGTGATGCCAGATTGTTCACCTGAACATTAGTCTCAACTGTCACTGCATGATGAGTCCTATGTATATCCTTATATTCTAGCCAGAACTGAGCATCATTCAGACCCCAACTTTTTATCTCTCTAACAGGAGTTCAAATGATAGTTGTAATTACTCTGCTGACTGGTGACTTTTAGCATCTCTACATAAGCTTTTAAAATTTTTGTGTTTCTTCTGTAAACTACTTGTGTATATCTTTTTCCTCTTTCTTTTGAAGTTTTCTTATTTTACAAGAGTTCTTTGTATATCCTAAATACTTCTGTCGTTTTTAGGCATTGCAAGTAATCTACCATTCTGTCACCTTTCCTAGGTCATCTTTATTATTTATTAATTTTAAAATATTTTTTTTATTTATTAGAGAGAGAGAGAGAGAGAGCAAGCACAAGCAGCGGGAGAGGCAGAGGGAGAGAGAAAAGCAGACTTCCCACTGAACAGGGAGCCTGATATAGGACTTGATCCCAGGGTCCTGGGATCATGACCTGAGCCGAAGGCAGCTGATTAACTGACTGAACCACCCAGGTTACCCTCCTATGTCCTCTTTAGAAAGAAATTGTGATTTTCCTGTAATCAGAGTCACTGATTTTGACGTATGAAGGCCTTTTCCACTTTTAAGCCATAAAAACTATTTTTTTAAAAAGATTTATTTATTTGACAGACAGAGATTACAAGTAGGCAGAGAGGCAGGCAGAGAGAAAGGGGGAAGCAGGCTCCCTGCTGAGCAGAGAGCCCAATGTGGGGCTCGATCCCAGAACCCTGGGATCATGACCTGAGCCGAAGGCAGAGACTTTAACCCCCTGAGCCACCCAGGCGCCCCATTAAAACTATTTTTAATAGTTATATCTTTTATAGTACTTTTAGTTCTCATATGAAGTCTTTAATCCATTAATAATCTACCTTTTTATACAGTGTTAAGTAGAGATCTAGTTAGTTACCTTTCTCTTCGTGTATAATGAGCCAGTTTTCCCAACATTACCTAGTAAACTGTTCATTCTTTTCCAGCAAATTTATGGTCCTGCCATTTTGGTACATTAAATTTCTACATGTTCATAGGTTTATCTCTAAACCTTATCTTCTGGTCCATTAGTTTTTGTTTCTTTTTATGCCAGTACCAGAAGTTTGTATCCATTCCATTTTAATATGACATGTTAATATGACATCATGATATATCCTAATACTACATGGTCAGGTGAATCACTTTTTTTTAATCCTTGTCTTCAGGATTGACCAAGTTGTTTTAGAACTTCCAGGGCACCTGACTGGCTCAGTCAGTGCAGCTTATGACTCCTGGTCTCAGGGTCATGAGTTCAAGTCCCATGTTGAGGTTAGAGGTTGCTTAAAAAAAAAACAAAACCCCTTCATTATTCTATATAAATTTCAGTAAATTTATTGAATTCCTCACTGGAATATTGATTGGGGTTGTAGTGAATGATTTGGAGAGGCTTGCTCTCTGTTGCTCTCTTTATGATGAATCTGTTGTATCTCTCAAATTATTCATGGATTTAAAAAATATTCTAGAATATATTTATTTAAGATTTTATTTATCTATTTTAGAGAAAGAGCAAGCAAGGGGAGTTGGGGAGGAACAAAGGGAGAGGGAGACAGAGAATCTGAAGCTGAGCATGAAACCCACACCGGGGCTCGATCTCATGACCCTCAGGTCATGACCTAAGCCGAAGTCCAACGCCACCCAGGCGCCCCTCCTAGAATAATTTTTAAGCCAACTTTATTGTGGTATAGTTTACTCATAGTAAAATGGGGCCATTTTCGGCAGAGAGTTTGATAAGTTTTGACAAATGTATATATGCATCTATATGTACGTATCCATATAAACACTATAATCAAGATATAAAACATTTAAAAAAAAGATAAAATGTTGTGTCATCCTCCCCTTAACTCTAGGCAACCAATGATCTGCTTTCTGTTATGACAGATTAGTCTTTTGTGGGTTTTCATATAAATGGAGCCAAACATTACTCTTTGGCTTCTTTTGCTCAGTATAACGTTTTAAGATTCATTCATTGTTGTTGCATGTATCAGTAGTCCATTCCTTTTTATTGCGTAGTTTCATGTAGTCTTTGTATGGACATGGCTTTTCATTTTTCTTGGGCAAGGAAAGAAATCAGTGGTTGATAAGGTACGTATATGTTAAATTTGTAGGAAGTTTCCAAACTGTTGACCGAAGTGATTGTATAGTTTCATCAGCAGTGTGTGAGATTTTTGGTTGCTCCATATCCTCACTGCAATATTGTCAGTTGTTTTAATTTAAGCCATCCTCATGGATGTGGGATCAGGGATTAGCAAACTATATATATAGCTCATGTGTCAAAATCCTGCACATCTGTTTTTGTAAATAGTACTCTGTATTGTCTTTGGTTGCTTTCGTGCAAGTAAAGCAGAGTTAAGTAGTTGGGAGAGAGACTATATGGCTTACAAAGCCTAACCTGTTTCCTGTCTGGCTTCTTTTTTTTTTTTTTAAGGATTTTTTTATTTATTTGACAGAGAGAGGGAACACAAGCAGGGGGATTGGGCGAGAGAGAAGCAGGCCTCCTACCCAGCAGGGAGCGGATGTGGGCCTTGGTCCCAGGACTCTGGGATCATGACTGGAGCTGAAGGCTGACACTCAACAATTGAGCCAAAACTGGTGTCTTTACTGTCTGGCTCTTTAAAGAAAATGTTTACTGACTCTGGGGTAGAGATTTTTCATTGTGATTTTAATCTGTGTTTTATGATGGCTGATGATGTTGAACATCTTTTAATGTGTTTCTTGGCTGTTTGTGTATCTCTTTTGAGGTGTTTGTTCCAACCTTTTTCTCATTTTTTAATTTTTTATTTCTAAAGTTTCTACTGGCTTTTTTTTTTTTTTTTTTAAAGAGAGTGCACATACAAGCAAGCAGTGGGGGGAGGGGCAGAAAAGGAGGGGGAGAGAGGGAATCCCAGTCTCTATGGCCAGCACGAAGCTGACGTGGGACTCCATCTCATGACCCTGAGATCATGACCTGAGCCAGACTCAATAGTCAGACACTTAACTGACTGAGCCACCCAGGCACCCCGTTTAAAAAAAATTTTTATTTAAAAATTTTAAGGTAAGCTTCACAACCCAACATGAGGCTTGAACTCAAACCTGAGATTAAGAGTGCATGCTCTACTGACTGAACCAGGAGGTACTCCTTTTTTATCTGTGTTAAAACTGAGTTTTTGGTTTTTATTTTTGAGTTGTGAATGTGCTTTATGTATTGTGGATGCAAACATTTTGTCAGATAAAGAATCATGATGTTTTCTTCTAGTCTGTGGCTTAACATCTCAGTTTCTTAATGTTTTTAGAGAGTAGGTTTTTAATTTTTATGAAGTCCAATTTACCATTTTTTCTTTTATGATTCTTGCTTTTGATTTCTTTTTTTTTAGTATTTTTATTTTTTTTATTTTTTATAAACATATAATGTATTTTTATCCCCAGGGGCAATGTCTGTGAATCGCCACATTTACACACTTCACAGCACTCACCATAGCACATACCCTCCCCAATGTCCATTACCCCACCCCCCTCTTCCGATCCCCTTCCCCCCAGCAACCTTCAGTTTGTTTTGTGAGATTAAGAGTCACTTATGGTTTGTCTCCCTCCCGATCTCATCTTGTTTCTTTTCTTCTTTTCCTACCCCCCAACCCTCCAAGTTGCATCTCCACTTCCTCATATCAGGGAGATCATATGATAGTTGTCTTTCTCCGATTGACTTATTTCACTAAGCATGATACCCTCTAGTTCCATCCACGTCGTTGCAAATGGCAAGATTTCATTTCTTTTGATGGCTGCATAGTATTCCATTGTGTATATATACCATATCTTCTTTATCCATTCATCTGTTGATGGACAACTAGGCTCTTTCCATAGTTTGGCTATTGTAGACATTGCTGCTATAAACATTTGGGTGCACGTGCCCCTTTGGATCGCTACGTTTGTATCTTTAGGGTAAATACCCAGTAGTGCAGTTGCTGGGTCATAGGGTAGTTCTATTTTCAACTTTTTGAGGAACCTCCATGCTGTTTTCCAGAGCGGTTGCACCAGCTTGTATTCCCACCAACAGTGTAGGAGGGTTCCCCTTTCTCCGCATCCTCGCCAGCATCTATCATTTCCTGACTTGTTAATTTTAGCCATTCTGACTGGTGTGACGTGGTATCTCATTGTGGTTTTGATTTGTATTTCCCTGATGCCGAGTGATGTGGAGCACTTTTTCATGTGTCTGTTGGCCATCTGGATGTCTTCTTTGCAGAAGTGTCTGTTCATGTCCTCTGCCCATTTCTTGATTGGATTCTTTGTTCTTTGGGTGTTGAGTTTGATAAGTTCTTTATAGATTTTGGACACTAGCCCTTTATCTGCTATGTCGTTTGCAAATATCTTTTCCCATTATGTCAGTTGTCTTTTGGTTTTGTTAACTGTTTCCTTTGCTGTGCAAAAGCTTTTGATCTTGATGAAATCCCAGTAGTTCCTTTTTGCCCTTGCTTCCCTTGCCTTTGGCGATGTTCCCAGGAAGATGTTGCTGCAGCTGAGGTCGAAGAGGTTGTTGCCTGCGTTCTCCTCAAGGATTTTGATGGATTCCTTTCTCATATTGAGGTCCTTCATCCATTTTGAGTCTATTTTCGTGTGTGGTGTAAGGAAATGGTCCAATTTCATTTTTCTGCAAGTGGATGTCCAATTTTCTCAACACCATTTGTTGAAGAGGCTGTCTTTTTTCCATTGGACATTCTTTCCTGCTTTATCGAAGATTAGTTGACCATAGAGTTGAGGGTCTATTTCTGGGCTCTCTATTCTGTTCCATTGATCTATGTGTTTGTTTTTGTGCCAGTACCATACTGTCTTGATGATGACAGCTTTGTAATAGAGCTTGAAGTCCGGAATGGTGATGCCACCAACTTTGGCTTTCTTTTTCAATATTCCTTTGGCTATTCGAGGTCTTTTCTGATTCTGTATAAATTTTAGGATTATTTGTTCCATTTCTTTGAAAAAAATGGGTGGGATTTTGATAGGGATTGCATTAAATGTGTAGATTGCTTTAGGTAGCATAGACATTTTCACAATATTTGTTCTTCCAATCCAGGAGCATGGAACATTTTCCCATTTCTTTGTGTCTTCCTCAGTTTCTTTCATGAGTACTTTATATTTTCTGAGTATAGATTTTTAGCCTCTTTGGTTAGGTTTATTCCTAGGTATCTTATAGTTTTGGGTGCAATTGTAAATGGGATTGACTCCTTAATTTCTCTTTCTTCTGTCTTATTGTTGGTGTAGAGAAATGCAACTGATTTCTGCGCATTGATTTTATATCCTGACACTTTACTAAATTCCTGTACAAGTTCTAGCAGTTTTGGCGTGGAGTCTTTTGGGTTTTCCACATAGAGTATAATATCATCTGCAAAGAGTGAGAGTTTGACTTCTTCTTTGCCGATTTGGATGCCTTTAATTTCTTTTTGTTGTCTGATTGCTGAGGCTAGGACTTCTAGTACTATGTTGAATAGCAGTGGTGATAATGGACATCCCTGCTGTGTTCCTGACCTTAGCGGAAAAGCTTTCAATTTTTCTCCATTGAGGATGATATTTGCAGTGGGTGTTTCATAGATGGCTTTGATAATATTGAGGTATGTGCCCTCTATCCCTACACTTTGAAGAGTTTTGATCAGGAAGGGATGCTGTACTTTGTCAAATGCTTTTTCAGCATCTATTGAGAGGATCATATGGTTCTTGTCCTTTCTTTTATTAATGTGTTGTATCACATTGATTGATTTGCGGATGTTGAACCAATCTTGCAGCCCTGGAATAAATCCCACTTGGTTGTGGTGAATAATCCTTTTAATGTCCTGTTGAATCCTATTGGCTAGTATTTTGGTGAGAATTTTCGCATCTGTGTTCATCAAGGGTATTGGTCTGTAATTCTCTTTTTTGATGGGATCCTTGTCTGGTTTTGGAATCAAGGTGATGCTGGCCTCATAAAATGAGTTTGGAAGTTTTCCTTCCATTTCTGTTTTTTGGAACAGTTTCAGGAGAATAGGAATTAATTCTTCTTTAAATATTTGGTAGAATTCCCCTGGGTAGCCGTCTGGCCCCGGGCTTGTCTGGAGATTTTTGATGACTGTTTCAATCTCCTTACTGGTTATGGGTCGGTTCAGGTTTTCTATTTCTTCCTGGTTCAGTTGTGGTAGTTTATATGTCTCTAGGAATGCATCCATTTCTTCCAGATTGTCAAATCTGTTGGCGTAGAGTTGCTCATAATATGTTCTTATAATTGTATTTCTTTGGTGTTGGTTGTGATTTTTCCTCTTTCATTCATGATTTTATTTATTTGGGTCCTTTCTTTTTTCTTTTTGATAAGTCTGGCCAGGGGTTTATCAATCTTATTAATTCTTTCAAAGAACCAGCTCCTAGTTTCATTGATTTGTTCTGTTGTTTTTTTGGTTTCTATTTCATTGATTTCTGCTCTGATCTTTATGATTTCTCTTCTGCTGGGTTTAGGCTTTCTTTCTTGTTCTTTCTCCAGCTCCTTTAGGTGTAGGGTTAGGTTGTGTATTTGAGACCTTTCTTGTTTCATGAGAAAGGCTTGTACCGCTATATATTTTCCTCTCAGGACTGCCTTTGCTGTGTCCCACAGATTTTGAACTGTTGTGTTTTCATTATCATTTGTTTCCATGAATTTTTTTCAATTCTTCTTTAATTTCCTGGTTGACCCATTCATTCTTTAGAAGGATGCTGTTTAGCCTCCATGTATTTGGGTTCTTTCCAAATTTCCTCTTGTGATTGAGTTCTAGCTTCAGAGCATTGTGGTCTGAAAATATGCAAGGAATTATCCCAATCTTTTGATACTGGTTGAGACCTGATTTATGACCCAGGATGTGATCTATTCTGGAGAATGTTCCATGTGCACTAGAGAAGAATGTGTATTTTGTTGCTTTGGGATGAAATGTTCTGAATATATCTGTGATGTCCATCTGGTCCAGTGTGTCATTTAAGGCCTTTATTTCCTTGTTGATCTTTTGCTTGGATGATCTGTCCATTTCAGTGAGGGGAGTGTTAAAGTCCCCTACTATTATTGTATTATTGTTGATGTGTTTCTTTGATTTTGTTATTAATTGGTTTATATAG
>PISX010010267.1:0-71181 GCA_004024625.1 Mellivora capensis
CTTTTCGTTGTTGATTTTGCGGGAGATGGGGGATCCGAACTGTGCTTAGCCACCAACTAAAATCTGCAGCCCCGCGGCACTTGCAGCCTCACTTCCAAGTTGCTTTTAGCGCAGGCTGGTTGTCTGGCTGCGGTCTTTGGACGCTTCTGCGAGTTTATTTCGCTCCAGCGATCCGATTACGGTAGCTGGAAAGAACGGGTCTGTTTACCTGACCCGTGTTTGACTCCCTTGCAAGCAACTTGTAAAACCTCAGGAGCAGAGGATGGGGAGAAAGAGGCCGGGAGGGCAAGTTCTGGAACTCCGCTATCCTTAAAGAGACTGACAATATCCTGTTCTTGGGATTGCACCAGGCAGCATTTTCCAGCCTCGCGGGTTCCTTTGGTCTGCAGGACGCTGAGAGGGAGATCTCTCGGAGAGCTCCGGGAATCCCGGAGAGGTCTGCATCCCAGGTTCACGTAGAGCAGGAGCCTGGGACTGACTTACCCCTATTGTGTGAGCTGTACCTCTGCTCGGGAAAAGTCGAGACTATTCTGGAGTGTTGGAAGGCCACAGACATAAAGTGAGTCATAGCGTTTAAAATGCAGGACCTCGTTCCCCAAGACATAAAGGGAGATTAGAAGAAAAGAAAGAGGAAAGGCTTCCAGAATTGTTTTGTATTTTTTTTCCCTCCCCACTCAAGTTGTTTTATAATATGATGACCCATGCAAAAGGAGAACAGAACTGGCATATCCAATGTGCACATGTCAGAGACATATTCTTAAATGTTGTTATGGTTTACATTGAAGAAGTCCGTGTAGTAGATCTTTATAACTCTAATGAGAGTATGTTGTAAATTTCTTCTTTCTTCTAGGTTAATAATAATTTTATTCATAAAAAAGACAGCAAAGAGACATAAGCCCAATTTCAGTGCTATCTTGAACGAGGTTGCAATATACATTTCCTTAATTACTTTGACTTTTATTGATGCTAGTATTTTGTATTTGGAGATTACTAAACTTGAAAAGGAAATCTCTCATCATGGTAAAGATAGCTCATCCCCAAGGCATGTGGAATGACTGACCACACTCATAACCTGGACGCCAAGGGAGTCATTCCCCAGCGTATTTTTGTGAGCAAGGATCATTTGATCCACACAATAACAGTGTGGAATCAACTGAGATCGTTTGGAAAATCCAAGCAAACAGCAAAGCAAATGCCCTTAGACTCTTAGCTCAAATATGTCAGTAGTGGATCAGAAAGCCTGCCCATTTGGGACCTCTGCGGTCGATTTTGCTTTACTGCGATAGTGTGGTGCTATAGTTTGTGGTTAATGGAGGTGTTTTCTACTTCTTACTGAATGCATAATTATTTGTATCAGTAAGCTATGATCTTCTTTTCAATTCATCAAATCACTATAATCTCTCTTTTTCGGTGCATGGGGTTAAAGCTTGGTAGATACATTTCATCTTATTGGTATAGTAGTAATACAGATAAAGTGATTTTTTTTAATTGATGTATAGTTGACATACAATATAATATTAGTTTTGGGTGTAGTGTTAGTTTGTGTGCAGTGATAGGACATTTACAGACATTATGAAATGATCACCATGTGAGTATAGTTACCATCTGTCCCCATACAAAGCTATTATAATATTAGTGACTATATCCCCTATGCTGTACTTTTCTTGCTTGTGGTTTATTTATTTTATAACTGGAAGTGTATACCTTTTAATCCCATGCTTCAGCCATCTATTGCCCTATCCCTCCACACTAGCAACCCCTGGTTTTTTTCTCTGTATGAGCTGTTTCTGTTTGGTTTTGTTTCTTCATTTGTTTGGTTTTTTAAATTCCACAATAAGTGAAATCATTTAGTATTTGCCTTTCTTTGTCTGACTTGTTTCACTTAGTATAATACCTCTATGTCTATCATGCTGTCACAAATGGCAAGATTTCATTCTTTTTAATGGCTGCATAATATTTCATTATGTATGTCTCCCATATTTTCTTTATCCATTCATCTGTTGATGGACACTTAGAATGTTTTCATGTTTTGACTATCGTAAATAATGCTTCAGTAAACATAGGGGTATGTATATCTTTTCGAACTAGTGCTCTTGTTTTCTTCAGGTAACTACCCGAAGTGGAATTGCTGGATCATACATTTTTTGAGGAATCTTCATATTGTTTTCCATAGCGGCCGCACCAAGTCACATTCCCATCAACAGTGCACAAGAGCTCCCTTTTCTCCACATCCTCAACAACACTTGTTATTTATTGTCTTTTTGATACCATTCTAAATGGCATGACGTTGTATCTCATTTTTGATTTTGCATTTCTCTGGGGATTAGGGATGTTGAGCATCTTTTCATGCATCTGTTGGTCATTTGTACATCTTTGAGAAAATGTCTGTTCTGGTCCAGATAAAGTGTTTAATAAAATCTTTATACAAAGCAAGACCAAAAATCTGGGAATTCATCATATTGTTATTGTTTATGTATAGAAGGAATTTTATTTTTTTAAAAGACTTTATTTATTTAAGAGAGAGAGCACAAGCAGGAGGAGGGGCAGGGTGAAAGGGAGAAGCAGACTCCCCAAGGAACGGGTAGCCAAAGGGGTGTGGGTGTTTGATCCCAGGACCCTGGGATCACAACCTGAGCCAAAGGCAGACACTTAACCCACTGAGTCACCCGGGTTCCCCTGTGATGAAGGAATTTTGTTTTATTTTTTAAATTTAAGTTCAATTAATAAACATATAGTGTATTATTAATTTCAGAGGTAGAGTTCAGTGATTCATTAGTTGCATATAACACCCAGTGTTCATTACATCAGGTGCCCTCCTTAATGCCCATCACCCAATTACCCCATTCCCAAGCCCCCTCCCCTCCAGCAACTTTTGTTTGTTCCCTATGATTAAAAGTTTCTTATGGTTTGCTTCCCTCTCTGGTTTCATCTTGTTTTATTTTTCTCTCCCTTCCCTTATGACCCTTTGTTTTGTTTCTTAAATTCTGTATATGAGTGAGATCATATGATAATTGTCTTTCTCTGATTGACTTATTTCATTTAGCATAATACCCTCTAGTAAATAGTAAGACTTCAATTTTTTTGTTGGCTGAGTAATATTCCAGTGTGTGTGTGTGTGTGTGTGTGTGTGTGTATCAATCACATCTTCTTTATCCATTATACCACATCTTCTTTATCCATTCATCTGTCAATGGACACCTGGGCTCTTTCCATACTTTGGCTATTGTGAACATTGCTGCTATAAACATTGGGGTGCAGGTGTCCGTCCAGATCACTATGCTTCTATCCTTTGGGTAAATACCTCATACAGCAATTGCTGGGTCATAGGGTAGCTCTATTTTCAACTTCTTGAGGAACCTCCACACTGTTCTCCAGAGTGGCTGCACCAGCTTGCCTTCCCACCAACAGTGTAAGAGGGTTCCCCTTTCGCCAAATCCTTGCCAACATCTGTTGTTTTCTGACTTGTTAATTTTAGCCATTCTGGCTGGTATGAGGTGGTATTTAATTGTGGTTTTGATTTGTATCTTCAGTATATTTTTTGATACACAGGTTTTTAAAAATGAGATCAAACTGCTCTAAATGGCATTCAGGATCTTCAGAAGTCGACCCTCCCTACTTTTTAGCTCTATCCTATCCTTTCCTTCCAAAGTTTTCCACCCACCAATTCAAGGCCATGCCACTGTTAGAATTGTGTTGTTTTTGTTTTTTGTATTATTTTAATTTTCTCAGGGTGAGGTTTGGGGTACTGTTTCCAGTGCATTGTAAATTATATTTTGCTTCCCTGGGAAAAATCAAACATCAGCCTCACCTCTAGGAGCTAGAAAAACCCAATTCCACTTCTGCCTCTTCCTGTAAAGCATTGCTCCCCTAGGCTGGTCGGCTAACTTCTCAGAATAATAATAACTACCCTGGACACTTATTGGGTTATTAGCAGCAAACAAAATAATAGATGTGAAAGCACTATATTTCTCTATATATGAACAAATGAAACTAATATTTCATATTTATTATTATTCTTACTTTACAAATTTAATTAAATTAATGTTTAAGCACTGTAGAGTTTGGGGGGGGCGTCTGGATGGCTCAGTCAGTTAAGCAACTGATTCTTGGTTTCAGCTCAAGTCAGGATCTCAGGGTGGTGAGATTGAGCCCTGCCTCAGCCATCCCCCCCACCCACCACCAGTGAGGAGTCTGCTTGGGATTCTCTCCCTTTCCCTCTGACCCTCCACCCATCCCCCCATTTGCTATTTCACAAGCTGTGGAAAAAAAAAAAAAAGAGCTGTGGAGTTTTCATGCAAGAAGAAATGCAAAGCATCATTTAAAGAAATGTAAGGCACAAACTTGATAAACCTAAAATCATTGCATCTTAAAGACATTAGAAATAGATTGATTTTCATCAAATTTCTGAATAACAGAATCAAAAAATATCTGCATCAATTGTTTGAATGTTTAATGTCATTAAGTATTTATTTTTCCAAAATTAAGTAATCAAGACTAATAGAAATCTTTGCATTAGCAGCATATGCTACACAGCTATTTAATTATATTTATTCTAAATAAATAGTAAAATTTAAATAATCTACTTAAAAAATTTATGTTGTCATAATTGCACAATTTTCAATATTTTTCAGCTATAATTGATGTATAGTTGACAAATAAAATTGTAAGTTATTTAAATGATTTATATTTATATTTAAATGATAATTTGATATACATATACATTATGACAAAGGATTCCTCACATCTAGTTAATGAAACATCCACCACCCTGCCTATTAATCTTTTGTGTGTGTAAGAGAACACTTGTCTACTCCCTTAGCAGATTTCAATTATCCAACGTAGTGTTATCAACTATAATATTATATTATACATTAGATCCTCATACTTATTCATCTTACAGCTAAAAGTTTGTATCCTTTTACCAACTTCTCTGTGTTTCCAATTTTCAGTTTTTGTTTTTTTTTTTAAAGATTTTATTACTTATTTGTCAGAGAGGGAGAGAGAGAGAGCGGGCGAGCACAGGCGGACAGAGTGGCAGGCAGAGGCAGAGGGAGAAGCAGGCTCCCTGCCGAGCAAGGAGCCCGATGTGGGACTCGATCCCAGGACGCTGGGATCATGACCTGAGCCGAAGGCAGCTGCTTAACCAACTGAGCCACCCAGGCGTCCCTCCAATTTTCAGTATTTTAAAAGTAAATTTCTTTCTGTAAGAAAAGCTACTTAGTATCTTCATTTCCTCAGTGTAGATACCATTGACCCTAGGATGAACTATTATTTTATGTTCCATTAAGAAAAAAAAATTGCTGTCAATTAAGCCATCACACACTACTTTTAAAAGATCCTATTAATAGTGTCTTAGCATGCTCATACCCTAGACTAAGATGTGATTAATTCTTACCTGTTGTCTTTAGAAAAAGTTATTTCAGCACTTCACGTTTTGCCTCCAAATGGTAAGGTAATGGACATCTGGTCCCTTTCCATAGTTTGGCTATTGTGGACATTGCTGCTATAAACATTGGGGTGCAGGTGCCCTTATGACCTGTGAACTACCCTGTGACCCAGCAATTGCTGTACTAGGTATTTACCCAAAGGATAGAAACAAAGTGATCTGAAGGGGCACGTGCACCCCAATGTTTATAGCAGCAATGTTCACAATAGCCAAAGTATGGAAAGAGCCCAGATGTCCATAGATAAAGACTATCTTGTCATTGTAAAAGAGATGTAATTTCTGTTTATAATACTTTATAATACTGTTACTTTGTTTTACACAATCTAATAGGTCCTCTTGATTTGTGATGTTTTGGGAAAAAATAATTATTTTCTATGATATGTTAACTTAGCTTATCAGTTACAGTCAACCAAAATCCCTACATATAGTTTGGTCTTTAGCATTTAAATAAATTAAAACTAGTATGAAATTTTGGTGTAAATTTCCTCAAAACAGTAACTTTCTTAGTTGACAATTATCACTATAGAGAAAAATGCACCTGTGAAACACAATAGGGTAAGCCACACACTCCTCAAAGTGATTATAATACATACTCACTGGTATGAGGCCGAAAATTATGAAGGGGGAAATTCCACCGGAAGAGCAAAAAGCTGCACTGAGTTATTGCTCTTGTGTGACATCAGCTATCTATCTTGTTTTAGTATATATTTTTGTTTAGTAGATATTTATATGACAAAACTTTTACTATGTCTTCTTTGAAATGCAAGCTCAGTTATCTCCCCAAGAAGAAAGCTTAGTCTAGTAGTCTCAGAATTTCCTATTGAAAATGGAATATAACCAAATGAAAAGTATTTGTAAGGCATGTAAAAGTGAACTGCAATGTACGGAAGAACCAGAGCTTCTTTCTCAGGGTCGTGAAGACATTTCATGTCTCATTCTTTAGAAGGAGAACCTAATTATTGCTGGTTAATATTTATGATGTCAACAACATGGAAAAACTGGAAAACATATGCACACTTCAAGGCCAAGAAAGTTTCAATCTAGACTTGATACATAAGAAGGACAGACAAAACCGGTGGGAAAACAATGGGCTGGATGGGGGAGTAACATGACCAGAGGCGAGGAGTACCCTGCTCCTGTGTGGAGACAATCTCTCCTGCCACCTCCGCAGTTAATCCCTCACGAAAAGCCGATGTTATACTGACATTAACTCTTAGGACAGTTTATCCCTCGGCACTATCAGAGCTTGAATCCTCAAGGGTGACCATTCTGACCAGATTTTCGGTTTTCAATTTCACAGTTAGTGATCGTTTATTATTGACCTTAAGGACGTTTTCTTTTCAGAAAATACCAAGGAAGGGGTAGAGAAGACAAACAATTCACACAGAGAAGTCTCCATTCAAATGAGATGGATGAATCTTGCTGTCCCTCTTGGGCAGAAGCACACACATGAATACCTTGCTCACAGCCAGATTGATGCACGTGGCTCTTCCAAAATAAACAGAGCTAGAGTCTTTTTTGGCAACCATTGCATTCAGACTCACAATTACTTTTCTAAGGTATTCTTCTTTCACGCAGGGATCAGAACTGAGCCTGAGAGGAACAGCTGGTCGGATCTTTTCATCTTTGGCCTAAGTCACAAACTTCCCACATTGATATTTGATTGAGAGATGAGTAATGGGCATCGTTACCTGGGGCTCAGTGCTCAGAATGCAACCAGCAACACTGCCTCGTCTGGGACAGGGTGAGGAGAGAAACAAATGGCAGCCTAGCATGTCTGATATTATACAAGCTCTCCCCTTGCCGTAATTAAACAATGGCATGAGCTCAAAACTGAACTTTAAAAAAAAAGAATTCCTCAGTTCTGAATCAGGAAAAATCATTTCTTCACACTTTCACATTGCTGCAATGCTGTGTTAGTAAAATCTGTGTTGATTTTTTAAAGGTATATTATTTAAGGGAATAAAGAAGGATCTCTCTTTGGCAGTGGTAAACTAGAAAGAGTTTTCCGTTATTACTTGCCCTGTAGAGAATTTTATTGTTCTTTTAACAAAGGCAAAGTAATAAAAGTTACTTAAATATAAGTGTAGAACTGCATGGAAAATATAAATTATAATAGTATATTTCATAAATTTAATATATGTTGACTTGAGCACATATCTTCAATTTAGATTTTGCTACAGGTGTAGATAAGTGACAAGTCACAAATCTTGGCATAAATCCTATTTCTTTGAAATTGTTTCTTTGCCAATGACCAGACAGAAACTCCGAGGTTACTACCTTCCACGCCAGAATTTCTAAGTCACTGCATTGCAGAAGGATATTTACTTTGTTCAGTGACTGGTTCAACCCTTTCTTCAGCCTATGATACAGGTGACTAATCATAGTAACTATTACTTCTGAAGTGCATTTGACATACCAAATCAATTCAATTCCAAATGGAATAATATTTTATCAAAATCCAATCGGTTTTTTAAATATATCAAAAGAATGTAATTGAAAAAAATGTCACTTATTCACGTATTCAACACAGATATTTAATGCCTTCTATCTGGTCTAGGTACTAGAGATATATTAAGAAGGAAGAGAGAGTGCCCCTCACTGAATTTACAGTCTAATTGGTTGTCCCAGCAAAAAGGGAGGAGACAATGACTTCTAGGGAATAATCCACTGGAGAGACTGGAAAAGAGGCATCTTCTGTAGATATGATTTATAGACCAGTTTCCTAAGGAGGTGAAATTAAAGAACTAAAGCATAGAAAGGCATTAACCACTGGAAGAATTCAAGAAAGAGGACTTCAGGTGGAGGAAACCCTAAGAACACTATAGCTGAAGGGTAGTAATTCCAGAAGAGGATGTTGCCAAGTAGTGTGGCAAAGGATGGTAGAGGCCAGACCATGGAGGACACAGTGAAGAGCGGATCTTTCCCTTGGCGCAACAGCAAGCTATTGGAGAGTGTAATCCTGATGAAGGATATGATCAGATTTCCTTTGCAGATCACTGACATGAAGTGGAAGTAGGTGTAGAAAGCTAGTGGGAATACAATTTGCATTGTTACGATTCTAGTAAAACATTTTCCTCAAGTGACGAATCTACAAATCTCAACTCGAGTTCATAATACCATTAGTGAAAGGTGTCTGACTGCACATGCAGGAAGAAACAAGATACAAAACTCCGTTCTGTAATTCAACATGATCACCATTAAAATAAGACAGTGAAAATACAGAACAGTGACTGTTTTCTTCTACAGTAGGAGATAAGGAGTAGTTATCGGTGAGAGATTCAGGGGACCTAAGAGATCAGTGGTCTTGCCCCTGGTGACCTCCGTTTTATGACTTCTCTTAAAAAAATACCTAAAATGTGAGTAGCCCAGAGGAGCCTGAGAGAGGGAGCTAGAAGTTCCTCCGTCTGCTCCCAGCTAAAGGAAGACCGCAAGCTTGGTTGTAGCAGCTAATGAAAGTTTTTGTTTGTTTGTTCATTCAATTGCTTTTATTTATGTATTTGGTTAATTAGCTTTAAAATAGAATTAAAGATACCACAAAGCATTGCAATTACGAGCTAGAGCTGCGAGTTCCAGAGACCTGGGCGCCAACCCTCAGCTCTGCCACATACTAGAACCAGGAGCTTCCCTGGGCATCAGCTTCCTCATCATCAGAACTGGAGAATGGGAATGGGTTTGTTTTACAAATTAAGATGACACATGTAGAGTACTTAGAAATACTGGCTGGTGTTAATAAGCATTCAGTAACTAACTTTAAAAACATAGAAACATAAATTAGATAAAATTTTATCCTGGATTATTAACTTCCAATTAAATGGAACTTCATGAAGGCAGAAAACAGGACTGTTTTACATATACATTGGGCTTATAAATCCTAGGCCCAATACCAAGCTCAGGGCTTAACATCAAGTAGCCATGTAATAAATACCACTGAAGGAAGGCAGGCAGGCAGGTGAGAAGGAAGGATTCGGGGAGGGAAGAAAGGAGGGAGGAAGGAAGGAGAGAGAGAGGAGGAATTTCTAATAGAAAGAATTTTTCTTACCCATTAAGAAAAAGTAATTGTTTCTATTCAAAACTATTTGATAAAAGACTGAAACCTGTTGAAGATTTCTTGAGATTATATGGAACTAGAGCTCTGTGTGTGTGTGTGTGTGTGTGTGTGTGTGTGTGTGATATGTGTGTTGTGTCTGTGTGTGATGCACCAAGGATATTGTTTTTATGTATAGAGTGAATTCTAGTGTTTGATTTCAACTTCCAAAACATGCTTCCACTTTATCCACTTATCTCCATTTCCAATTCTATCATCCTAGTCTAAACCGTAGACTTCTCATCTGAACTACTGAGCTCTCCCATGTGTGCTGGGATATGCTAAACTCCTTCCAGCCACAGGGCCTTTCAGCTTCTGTGTCTTCTGTAGAAAGCACTCTTCCCCTGGGCTCTTTCCCATCATTCAGGCTTCAGCAGAAAGGTCACCAATTCAGAGTGCCCTTTCTTGGGCCACTCCATCTAAGTGGATTCTCCTTAATTTTTATGAGAACACCAGATGTAAATTCTTTCTTCTACTTATCAAAATCTATAATAATGCCATATATCTCTTTGGCTTCCAAAAATGAATGAAGAATGAATGAATGGGGCATCTGGGTTGCTCAGTCAGTTAAGTGGCTGCCTTCAGCTCAGGTCATGATCTCAGAGTCCTGGGATCAAACTGTGCATTGGGCTCCCTACTCAGTGGGGAGCCTGCTTCTCCCTCTCCCTCTACCCCTCTCCCCACTTGTGCACCCACCCTCAAATAAATAAATAAAATCTTTTTAAAAAATGAATGAATGATTTCTGATTTGATTGCCCTGCAGGTATTCTGAACTAGATAATAATTTATTGAAGCAAACCACTACTGACCTTTCTCCCTTCCAAAGACGTAAACTTTGTGGTGGGATCTCCAAATTGAAGTTAAGCACATAATTTTTCCAAACAGCATGTTAGAGAGCACCTGTTATGCAAGTTGCAGGAAAGTTGTCAGCCTAACCCAAGAGTAATTACGGTAATTTCCATCCCTTACTCCTTCCATTCTTTGCTAGTCATCTGCCAGCATGGCATGCATATTGGAGTCCCAATTCAGGAATGAAAATCTGAAACCAAGCTATCTGCTTTTGTGTACTCTGGCACTGCGTTATTTAAGATAATCCAAGAATGAAAATATGAGCTAAGCTGTGTGCTTTTTTAAACATTGAACGTGTCAATCCTGAAATTCCACTGGACAGGCATTTACTTTCCACAAAGGTAAGAGTTCCTACTGACCTTGAATTATTCAGATGTCTAACAATACAACACTCTCAACAAATAGAATGTGGACCAAACTATCTCACAATCACAATCAATTATAATTCATGAAATAACATAGAAATTAAGAGTTTTTAGGAGACCACTTAAGATCTGAGGCTCTGAAATCACTGCATTCTTAGTTTGAGAGCAAGCTCTTGAACTTAAAAGCCATTTATCTTTGGGGAAATCACTTTTCCTGTTGAAGGCCCCAGTTTCCTTGGTGATAAAATGGGAATAATAAAACATTTCATTACAATCTTGTTAGGGCTAAATATGATAGTGCATGTAGAATATTTACTATGGTAGCTTTCTTAATACATATTATTGGCTTTTTGAGTTCAGATGGGTCTTATGGGTCCTTGAGTCCAAACTTCAGTGAAATTCCAAGAATCTCCAATTTACAAGAGGTCATCCAAACTCTTCTTGAATGAGTCCCATGAGCAACCACTCACTAAATTATGAAGTAGATTATTCTATTTTCCTGAGTCCAATTATTTGCAATAGTTTATGCGATTTTCCTGTCTCATTGAGTCCTAATTCTATTAGAGTAAACAGAATTATATTAAACCATCAGCCTAAAGATATCCCTTCAAACCTTTGAAAATAGCTATTCTACTTTTCTTCTCTCACCTCGCCTGCACCGTCCAAGTTTTCAGATTAAGCTAAGCATCTCTAGTTCCTCACATGGCCCAGTGTCCAACTCTCCTGATCTCTCTCCTCTGAACATACTCCTCTTTGTCAATCCTCTTCTTAACAACAGCTGAACAAAATGCTTCAGAATTTGTCTGACAAGAGCAATGACCAGAAATACAATTCTATTCCTTTTCCTGGCCACTACATTTCTTTTAATGCAGGATAAGAATGCCTTAGCTTTTTTGGCTCACACCTTTGGATCATAATGAGCTTGCTCTCAATTAAATATCCAAGTCTTTTTCATGTGAATTCCCGTTGAGCCAGTTCTCCCTGCATCCTGTATTAGCATCAGCCCCTAGTTCCAGTCTGATGAAATCTTCTTGAATCCTGATTCTTTCTTTGAGTGTATCAGCTATCACTTCCAGCTTTGTGTCAAAGGCAGTTGTGGTCAGCTTGCTTTTTGTGTCTTCATTTGTGTTGTTGATAAGGGTATCAAACAGAATTTGCCGTGGAAAGAAACTTTTGCCCACTCTGGGGATGTCCCTCCAAGTTGAGATCAGTAATGGATTAATATTCTTTGCATACAGTTAATTCAAACCTTTGTGAATCTCCCTAATTAGTGTTACCATTCTTACCTATAAGGATTCTGCTGTTGGGAGTGTGATGTAATGCAACAATATAACTGGGTTCAAATCCTTGCTTTGTTACTTGCTACCAGTGTGATATTGGGCCAGTTATTTAGCCTCTCTGCACGACTCTTTCCTAATTTACAAAATAGTTTTTTGTAATAAGCTAGTTCCACAATGAATTATGTGATATTGATTAATGGTTCTCAAATAGCCAGCATACTTCAGGTACATTCTTAGTAAATTTTCAGCGAAAAATAAATTACTGAATAAACAAACGAGCAATGTTAAGTCAAATTAGTTATTTAAATCAAGGTCTATTGTTTATGTCTATGTTACTTCTCTGATTTATTTGTCTAGTCCACATATGAAAACGTGATAATAAATGAGATTAGTAAAGTACTATTTGTTCTTAAATGACCCATTGCTAACTCCTAACATCACTACAGTCTTCATTGTTTATTGAGATATGGTTTACATATTATAATATTCACCCTTTTAAAGTGTACAATCCAGTGGCTTTTAGTATATTTACAGAGATGCGCAAACCCCAAAATCTAATTTCAGAAATTTTCATCACCCAGAGAAGAAATCCCGTACCAATTAGCAGTCACTCCCCATTTCCTCTAAAGCCTTCAACCCTAGACAACCATTAATCTACTTTTTATTTCTATAGATTTGCCTATTCTGAACATTTTGTATAAATAACATCATTTAATAGTTTGTCTTCTGTGATTGTATTCTTTTACATAACATGATCTTTTCAATGCTCCTCCAGGTTGTAGCATGTATCATTACTTGATTCATTTTTAGTGCCAAATAATATTGTGTCAATGTACTTTGTATTATTTATCCACTCATCAGTTGACAGACGTTTGAATTGTTTCCACTTTTTGGCTATTAGAAATAATGTTACTATGGGCATTTGCATACCAGTTTTTGTATGGACATATGTGACCATTTCTCTTGTATGTATACATATGTGTAGAATTGATGGGTCACAGGGTTACTCTGCTTAATCTTTTGAAGAGTTGTTTTCAAACCAGTTGCACCATTTTACATTCTCACCAGCAGTGGAAGAAGCTTCCAATTTCTCCCCATATTAGTGAAAAATAACACTTGTTATTTTTCAACTTTTTGATTATAGCCCTTTTATTGGTGTATAGTGGTATCTCATTGTGGTTTTGATGCCTTTCAATAACGACTAATGTTGTTGAGCATCTTTTCATGTGCTTATTAGCCATTTATAGATCTTCTTTGAAGAATGACTATCCAAAGTATTTGCCCATCTCTCAATTGCATTATTTGTGTTTTTATTGTTGAGTTACAAGAGGCCTTTTACATTCTGGATACTAGTCCCTTATCACATGTATGATTTGCAAATACGTTCTCCTGTTCTGTGGATTGTCTTTTAATTTGTTTTGATAGTTTCTTTTGAAGCACAAAAATTTTACACTTGATGAATTTCTACTCATTTATTTATTTTTATTGTTGTTGTTCTTGTGATTTTGGTGTCATATGTAAGAAATCATTGTTTAATTCAAGATTAGAAAGGCTTATGCCTATATTTTCTTCTAAGAGTTTTACAGTTTTGTCCTTAATTTTAAATCTTTTATTCACTGGAGTTATTTTTATATATGGTGTGAGGTAGGGTTCCAACTTCATTCTTTTGCATATGGACAGTTAATATTACCAGTACCATTTGTTAAAAAGGCTATTCTTTCTGCATTGGATATTCTCGGAACCCTTGTTGAAAATCAATTGACTACAAATGTGAGGTTTAATCCTGCACTTTCAAGTTTCTTCCTGTGCTCTGTACTATCCTCATACCACTATTACATTGCCTGGAATATTATAGCTTTGTAGTAAGTTTTGAAATTTGATAAGTGTAAGCCCTCCATCTTTGTTCTTTTTTCAGGTTGTTTACACTATCTGAGTCTCCTCCCTTTCTATCTGAATTTTTGGATCAGCTTGTCCATTTCTGAAAAAAAAAAAAAAAAAAAAAGGCAGCTGAAATTGCACTGACTATGTAGATCAATTTGGGGAGTATTACCATCTTAAATTGATATCAACAATATCAAGTCTTTTAATCCATGAACATACAATGTCTTTCCATTTATTAAGTGTTTAATTTCTTTCAGTGATGTTTTGTAGTTATCAGAGTTATATCTTGAACTCCTTTTAATTGATTTTCTTTGTAACAATTTTGTTCTTTCTGATAGTACTGTAAATGGAATTTTTAAAAATTTTATTTCAGATTGTTCATTGCTGGTGTATAGAAATATAACTAATTTTCACATAATTATCTTGTATGCTGAAGCCTTGTTGAATTTGCTTATTAGCTCTAATAGTTTTTTTTTTCTTTTGTATTTTCCTAGGATTTTCCATATGTAAGATGATGTTCTCTACAAACACAGATAGTTTTACACCTTCCTTCCACTTTGGAGACCCTTTATTTCCCTTTCTTGCTTAATTATGGTAGCTAAATCTCCAGTACAATGTTGACTCATATGTTGAATGCTGAAGTGGTGAGAGTAGACAGATTTGCTCTTTTCCTGATTTGGGGGAACGTTTCCAGTTTCTTAACATTAAGTATAATATTAGCTGTAGGTTTTTGCTGATGTCCTCTATCAAGTTGTGAAATTTTCCTTCTATTTCTAATTTGTTGAATGTTCTTTTGTCAAATGCTTTTCTGCATGTATTTAAATGATCATCTAGTTTTATCCTTTATTCTTTTAATATGGTGTATCACATTGATTGATTTTCATATGTTGAAACTACCTTGCATCCTAGGATAAATTCCACTTGGTCAAGGAATATAATCTTTTTTTTTTTTAAATGTAGTTGAATTTCGTTTGCTATTAACTCAATGAACAATACTTTCCAAGTGGCCAAAGGATGATATTATAAAATCATGCATGGGTAAACAATCTATTCAAAATAAAGATAGGCCAGGAATTTTAATGTAACAGAGCATGAAAAGATTATTAATATAGTTTAAGATTCTACACTGAAGCTAATCTTTAAGAATTTGCTGAGTTTTAGGAAAATATTTTTAAAAACCTCATAATTACATGAAAAGGCTATTGTACTATAGTCAGTTTTGCTTTAATGCATGTTTTGAAAACCTAAATTTGTTCCAACTGTAACCATTAGGTGGATGCAGAATCCAGCTGAATGGAGCTGTGTAGGAATATGTAAAATATGTAAAATGTATCCAGGCACACACCTCATAAGTATGTTGGACCCCCACATCCACCCATTCACATGAAAAAAAGGTTCTTTTTTATTTCAAATGATTCTCCTGTCACCAATACACAAAAACTCTCAAGCTATAAGCCTTCTGATGGACCCATGGCTCCTGCCCTAAACTCTATTTAATATTCCCATTTCCTTTCAGCTTGTTTTGTATTTTTTCCTCCTTTTTTTTCCTCTCTTCATCTGTTTTGTCTTTTATCCTTTTTCTCACTTTCTCTGGTACATATATGGTAGTGGGTATGGAGCCCAAGCAGGCAATCCAAGTGGAAGTGCAAGCACCCACTCCTACATGCAAATATCAGGTATTTTTCAAGTTACTGTGTGTATTATAGTATTTATTCATTTCTTAATCTTAACATGTGTAACATGTTGGATTATTTTTTGTTTTTCAAGTTATATCCCTACCTGTTATTATGTGTCACTGAGAAGTTTATTATGAGTCACTGAGAAGTTTGTATCCCTAACCCTATTTCCCTATCAGCCTTCTGGGATTTTTTTTTTTAGGTGAAGTTCATGGAACATAAAATTCACCATTATAACCATTGTAGAGTGTACAATCTAGTGGCTTTTAGTACATTTGCAACATGTGGAACCATCACCACTATCTAATTCCAGAATGTTCTCATCATCCCCAAAAGAAACCCCACACCTATTAAGAAGTCACTTCCTATTCTCCTTCTCTACCAACACTGATAATCACAAATCTGCTTTCTCTGGATATGCTTATTCTCAACATGTCATGTAAATGGGAATTGTGCAATTTTATAATTGAACGTGGCCTTTTGTGTCTAGCTTCTTTCACTTAACATGACATTTTCAGGTTCATCCTGGTTGTAACATATGTCAGTACTCCATTCCTCTTTATAACAGAATAATATTTCATTGTATGAGTATATGACATTTTATTTAGCCATAATTGCCCAGCAGTTGATGGACATTTGGGTTGTTTCCATTTTTTACTATTATGAATAATACTTTAAAATACATTAGTGTCAGAGCACCTGAGTGGCTCAGTCAGTTAAGTGTCTGGCTCAGGTCATGATCCCAGGGTCCTAAGATTGAGCCCCCACATGGGGTTCCCTGCTTCTCCCTGTCCCTCTGCCCCTCTTCTCACTCATGCTCTCTCTCTCTCTCTAGTAAATAAATAAAATCTTTAAAAAAAAACACATTAGGTGGTAAAAAAAATTTTTTTTAATAAATAGATAAATAACATTGGTGTACAACAATCTTTTGAGTCTCTTCTCAGTTTTCTTGGGTATACACCTAGAAGTAGGATTGCTGGGTCATATGGTAATTCCATCTTAAACATCTGAGGAACATCCACACCATCTCCCCTCTTTTAAAATTATTATAGCCATCCTAGCACGTGTGAAGCACTATCTTATTTTGGTTTTTATGTACATCTTTATTCATGAGAGATATTGGTCTCAAGTTTTCTTGTGATTTGTTTTTCTGGCTTGGGTATCATGGAAATACCAGTCTTAAGGAATGAGTTTTGAAGTTCTTGGAAGAGTGTGAAAAAGATTTCAACTTTTTGAAGAATTTGGAAAAGAATAGTGTTCATTATTCTTCAAATGGCAGAATTCACCAATGAAGCCAACTGATCCTGAAATTTTCTTGGTTGGAACTTTACCAAGTACTGATTTACTCTCTTGTTATGAGTTTATTTAGATTTTCTATTTCCTTTTTAGTTTGTTTTGGTAGTTTATTTCTTTCTAAGAATGTGTCCCTTTTTTCTAGGTCACTTAATTGTTTGGCATACTATTTTTCATTGTATTTCTTCATAATCCTTTTCTTTGTTCTACCCTTTACATTTTGAAGATCATTCCCCTTGCTGGAAAACAGAAGCTGATCATTTTCCTTTTATTCCTTTAAAATTTTAACATCTATTCCAAGAAATTGTCAAAATATTTGCAAAATACCTAGGTTAGTAAAAATCACAAAGAAACATTGCTTATTACAATTATATTTGATATGTCAGACAGAACAGCTAATATATTGTTTTTTATATAAACAGATGCACCTGTTCTCCTTCATTTTAGCAAGGGGAGATAATAATACACAAAATTAATTGAATTGTATAGCATTTTAAAATGTGATGGGTACTTTGGAGAAAAATGAAAAAGGTGCGAGGCTAATAGCACAGAGATGTGAGAGTATGATTTCACAATGGGTGCTCATTTTCTTTCCTGCAAAGATGACCTGTGCACAAAGAACTAGTAGACATTTTCGTGATATAATTTCCCTTTTCAAATTGGTATCATCACATATGTCCTCCTTCAAAGCCTCCCTTTGACAAGGAGCTCTACCTTTCTATCCCATGGAAAACACCCCCCTGTTTTTGTGTGCCCTGTTCTTCCTCCTCCAATACCTCCTTGCATACTTGTCCCTTCTCCAGCCCTCATCAAATAGCTTTCCAATATGCTTACTATGGAGGGTATGCCCTCCCAGCAGGAGAGAGGTTTGTTCCTCTAATGGCATTTTTAAAAAGCATTTGACTTTTATCATGAGCGTCTTATAATAGATATATGTCCTCTAAAGAATTTCTCCTTTTGGACATGGACTCTAAAGTTCACCCTTGTAAATCTTCCTCCCATGTTGCCACGTATTTCTTCCAGAACAAGGTGCCAGTTTCTATTACTTGCATATGGACAATGATTCTTTATTACTAGAGCAACCTGTCTTTTTGTGTGTTCTAGAAATTTCCACAAAAAATAAGTTCAGCTCATTTTAGAAAGCTATGTTGATTTAAAAACGTTAAATTCAATACTTTTTATATAGAAATAGACTGTAACCTACCAGTTTTTTATTTCCTTAAGATTGACATCTTCAGGGGTACCTGGGTGGCTCAGTCTTTTAAGCATCTGACTCTCAATTTCTGCTCAGGTCATGATCTCAAGTCCTGAGATCCAGCCCTGTGTTGGGCTCCATGCTCACAGGGAGTCTGCTTCTCTCCCTCTCTCTCTCCCCTGCCCCTCCTTCTGCTCATGCATTCTCTCTCTAAAATAAATGAATAAATCTTTAAAAAAAGATAGACATGTTCATTTGCATTAGCAAAACAGTCCCCCAAATCTGAAGACTTGAAGAGACATTGGTGCTATTTCTCCAAGGATATTCATTTTATCTAAGGATACTTACAGTCAAAGAATTTTTTTATTTTTATTTATTATTTTCTTTTAAAGAAAGAGAGAGCACAGAGGGAGAATGAGAAGGAGTAGACGCCCCGCCGAGCAGAGAGCCAGATGCGGGACTCGATCCCAAGACCTCGAAATCACGACCTGAACTGAAGGCAGATGCTTAACTGACTGAGTCACCAGGTGAATCAAGAATTTTTTAAATTATAGGTTGTTTCTTGGGGTAAGGAAAAAATCCATAAAATTGTAGAGTCAAAGGTTGGGAGAGATATTTTCTTTAGTAGGTACAAAGAGAAAGAAATTATTATTTGTTAAGCATCTACTAGATGTAAAACCCTATTATGGTTCTCTCAACAACAAATCAGCTAGACCCTAATATCCCTTACTCTGGGTCACCCATTTATAAGCTGGCTAAGCTCCTACTCGAACTGGTCTAAAGGCCAGAGTCTGTCTTTCCAGCAGTTCATGTAATAATAGAACTCAAGCGAGGCTCATACCAAATAGTAATTATTATAGAAATTCTAACCATAAGAGCTTACTAGACAAAAAAAAAAAAATGGATGAGTCACATCCAATTTGTAAAGTGCCCAATGATAGTTCATTGTTGAGCCACTAATTGCCATGAAAAATTGATGCATAATTTGTGACAGAAAAAGAAAACAGGGGCCAAAATCCCTGCCCATGCTCCCCCTCCACCAACCCACACACAGCAGAAAAGGTTTTGTCCTAGTGCCTTTTTAAAAATTCTCTTTGAAATCTTTATTTTCAGCATAGTTCAGGATGCATGACAAGTATTTAATAAATATGTGAGCATTAAAATAACGCAGTGGTGAAATTTTAAGATTGGTGTGTGAATTTTCATTCAGGTGCAAAGTATACTGAGGGAGTGTCTCATTTGTCAAGGTTGCAATTACCAAGCCCTTACTGGAGCCAGCTTTCCCCTTGTAGGGCGGTGATGGGTCCCCCATGGTCATGATCTCCACACAGAGTAGCCACCTCTGCCCTGAGCAAAACCTGGTTACACAAGCACAAACAACACTCTTAAATTAGGGCAGACATCATGAAAGTTCACATCCCTGGCCAGAAAAGGCATTGTGCAAGAGAGTGTGGATAACTTGGAATCCACCAAAAAGAATCACTTCTGGAAAAAACCAGCTCAGTTGCTCAGGTTTAACTGAGGATCTGTCATTAGAATTAATATGGTGACCATATAATCAATCATCCAAGCCAGTACTCTTTCGAGGGGGGTGTTCTTATCAATCTTATCATAGCACGTATGAACTGGGGTTGCATGCAGTGGGGAACATCTGTGATCCTAGTTGTCAGTGTCATCTCTACGAAGAAGAGGACAAACGTCTAAATGGTACATCCGCACCACGGAGTGTCGCAAGCTCTCTGAGAACATTTTGGATGAAAGAAGTCTACATGTTAGTACCAGCTAGAAGCATAGCCTATTGTCTAGGTAACAGAGGTTCGTGATTAAATGCACCTCTGGGTGTGTTAGGGTGCAGCAAGCAAGAACACAGTTCTCCTTTGCCTCTTGTCTTGAGTATGAACTGGAGACAAAAGGGCAGTAATGCAGAGAAACCAAGGTTTGGGCTCTCTTTTGTATGGCCTCATAGCATTTTTAGGTACTGGTACGTAGTGAGAACTGTGGCTCTTTTGTCTTATTCCGTGTCTCTTCAAGAGCCACTGAAGAACAAGGATCGTATCTAACTCATCTCTGTAGTCCCAGTATTTAGCACACAGCTGCACAGCGTGTCTTCAATTAAAGTATATGAGGTGAACGGAAGCCATAGGATCTAGGTTCCTAATCCTGAAGCTAAAGGATTTCCTCCTTGACAGATGCTGAACTAAAGAAATGAATTTTCCCTCTTGGCTACTAAAAACAAAACAGATAGAATTTCAGAAAGAACCTCCTGGGAAAGTCCCATGTCCCTCCTCCTCCCTGCTCTTTTATTTTGCTTTCATATGCAAAATAGCCTTTTTCAAGTTCCAACATGAACCACTGGCTGAAAAGCAACTTGAACTTGGCCAGTTACTTGTTTCAGCTCTGCGGTGTTTTTGGTTAGTTCAGCTTCATTCTACAGGCCGGCTCTCAGTTTTGCCGGCCTATTTTTGTGTCTGCTAAGCAGAAATTCTTGCAGCGTTTCCTAAGATGACCGGAATGGTAACTATTCTTTTTGAACTCACCCTGCCTGCCATACCTTTCTTTCTCTTCAGGCATCATGGAATCAGAGTTCTAAATAGAGAACTTACATGTGTTTTCAAGCAGCCGAATTCACTTCTGTTTATCTCACTTCCAGGAATATTCTTTGGCTAGAAACTCTGGGGCTTCATTTACTGGAAGTTCAGTTCATACAGACAGCGACACACTTCTAAGATGGCCTTTGGGCAGAATTCAACTAGAGCTGCTTCAAATTCCCTTTGGAAGTAGACAGGGCATAAACCCATATAGTTCTGACAGCAAGTATGGAAGAGTCGTGGCATGGTATCTTCTCCGGAATGAGGTGGGATATAAATAAATAGATAAGTCTGCAGAGTTCCATCTCAGATACTTGTTTACAAGGAAAAGGTCTGATCTCTCCAATCCATTCTCTTTATTGCTGCCAGAGATATTTTCCTAAAGTGAGACATTGATCCTATCTCCGCTGTGCCTCTAATCCTTCCACTTCTCACTTGACTCTCCAGTTCCCATTTCTTGTCTGCGTTTACAAGGCCTGCGTATACAAGCTTCCCAGACTCATCTCCCACCACCCTTCTGCTCCTACATGATGACATGAATCGATAGCAAAAATGACGCTCCTTTCCTGCCTCTCCACACTCTGCTCTGTGATTCTGTATCCCCTAATGACATTCCCACTCCTTGAATTTGCACTGGCCTGGTGACTTCCATTGCCTTATTGAATGTGGATGGTGTGCTGGTTCCACGTGTAGCTCTCAAAAGGCCTGATGTGCTTTTGCTCTAACACTGTTTCTGTCATAAAAACAAGCCCAGGCCAGTTTGATTGAGGATGCGATTCCACATAGCATGGGCATTTCATCAACCTGAGGCCCTCTTAGACCAGTTAGCTCCCAGCTACAAGAAGTTGATCACAGATATAAGGGGGAACCCTACTTAGATGGTAGAATGCAGCCAGCTCCACCGAGCCTAACCAGAGATTCATGATAAATAATAAACAGTTGTTGTTTGAGCCACTGGATTGGGGATGATCTGTTACACAGCTTTAGCATGACCAAAGGTAACTGATACACATACCAGACTCCTTCTAGTTACTGAACACAAACGCTTTTTAATACCTTCACTATTTTTTTTTAAGATTTTATTTATTTATTTGACAGACAGAGATTACAAGTAGGCAAGAGAGGCAGGCAGGGAGAGAGAGGAGGAAGCAGGCTCTCTGCGGAGCAGAGAGCCCGATGTGGGGCTCCATCCCAGGACCCTGGGATCATGACCTGAGCTGAAAGCAGAGGCTTTAACCCACTGAGCCACCCAGGCACCCCATACCTTCACTATTTTTAAAGACGATATTCCCTCTGCTTAGAGTAAGTCTGAATTTAGTCCATAGTCAGTATAGGCCACCTCCATTCCCTAGCATTCATCTCCCATTTTTGTCAGCTAGGAACAACCCTACTTACTTACTTTTTTTTTTAAGATTTTATTTATTCATTTGACAGAGAGAGCGAGAGGGCACAAGGAGGCAGAGCAGCAGAGGGAGAAGGAGAAGTAGGCTCCCCTCTGAGCAGGGAGCCTGATGCGGGACTTGATCCCAAGACCCTGGGATTGTGACCCGAGCCGAAGGTAGTCGCTTAACCAACTGAGCCACCCAGGTGCTCCAGTCCTACTTAGCTTTTAACATCTTCCAGTTCAAAACACCCCGGCCAGACTCAACAATCTTGTTTTCCTCTCCTTCTCTCCCTTACCTCAGAGTTACTCTCTTCTCCACACTTCTTAGCATTCTGCAACTATCTATCTTCTAGCAGTTGTCACATTATATTGAACTTAATTTGCATTTTCATTTCCTCCACTACACTGGAAATCTCCTTGAAAAGGGATAGCTTTTCACTATCCCTTGAATGAGTGGGATAGAACTCCACTCATTCTACAGTAGCCAGGGCCAAAGACAGGTCCATACATTTTAGTTGCAAGACTGTATTTATTTTCTTTTTTTCCTTTCTTTCCTTCCTTCCTTCCTTTCTTTTCTTGTATGTATTTTCTACTAAGCGTTTGTTTCTTATCAAAATAAAGACATAGAAATATTACACAATATGCATGAGGACAATATTTAAGTTAATTTTCAATCATGTGTTAGCACTGTGCTAGCATTAAGGAAACAAAGTTGGTCATAATTGAGCTTATAAAAGAGATGGGTTAAGGTCATCATAAAGATTCGTGGGATAGGTAACCTCTGAATGCGCTGATTTATCAAATTATTATTTTGTTCAAAATCCAAAAGGTCTATTCTTATTGGAACAACTACATTTAAGAAGGAAGATATGAAGGAGAAAATGTTTTTATTGAATAGCAATTCTGTCTTGGCAAATGAATTTATAATATACAATCCTGCTCAAAGACCATACTTTCTGGCTAGCAGACATAACTGGATAAATTTATGCAGAGGTTAAATTTGCTTTATTATCACAATGTTTTCTTTTCTTTTAAAAAAAAAAATCTTTATTTTAGACAGAGAGTGCATGCACATGTGTGGGGAGAGGCGCAGAGGGAGAGAATCTTCAAGCAGACTGCTAAGTATGGAACCCATGGGGGCTCAACCCCAGAACCATGAGATCATGACTTGCGCTGAAACCAAGAGTCAGATGTTTAACCGACTGAGCAAGCCAGGCACCCCAGTGTTCTCTCCTTTTTTAAGGCACCCACGTTAAGCAGGTTCTCTTAGATGTATAGAATAAAGATCATCCATATAGCTCAAACGATGGAGGGTAACTGTAAGGATACCACGACTAAAGCCAACAGGATCCTTATTTGAAAAACTGTGAGGACAGGAACCACAGGACAACTACAGAGAAGGGAACTGGAAGGGTGATAACCATGTGATCTGTCCCATCACCAACAGTAGTCCCTATGTTCTGCCACTAACCCTGTTTCAGTTACCCACCCTGGTGCTCTCTACCACTACTTACTCTATGCTTCTCTGCCCTGAGGTCTCTGCTTACATCAAAATTAAAATTTTCATGACTTTGGCCTGACTCCCTCATGGCATCTCTCAGAGTAGCCAGTCAACTTCTAGTCTCCTCTGTCGGTGTACAGATATGCATCATTTTTCTGAATTCAAATTCACATTTGCCTAGAGCTTTCCACAGGTCTCCTCCCAAGCTATGGGCCAGCCCTGATATTGGCTACCTCACTCTTTTGGAAAACAATGTTGCATCAGCATAAGACTGAAGGATGAAATTTACATGTCCTTTGGGGCTTTACATACTCATTAACTTAACCTTTGTTTTAAAGAGAACAGGAACTTTTAAGGTCCTAATTGGTTGACCTTTTTTTTTTCTTTTTGCTAGATAGACTTTCTTTTATTTTTTTTAATTACTCAACTGTGCTCTAATCACTACATAAAAATCCTTTTCTTTTGCCTTTCTTTTCTTCTTTACAACACTGTTGTAATGGCCATGTTAGCCATTACCCATCTCCATCCAAGATGGCGGGTTCAGAGGTGAGGCTTTCAGGCTTGAGCCTCTCCAACTACTTGCTGCTTCCTAGCTGCAAAATTACCTGCCCAGTCTTTCCATCCTTACCTTCTTTCCCTTTGTCTCACACACACACTACATTTATCTGAGCTCTGAACCACACTCTATCCACATATTTTTCTCAGTTTTCCTTTTATGTCTTCTACACTTTCCTCTTCACCTATTTCTTCTCAGCAGGCAAATAAGCTTGATTCACTCACATCTGACAACATACAAAACTAAAAGCCACCAATTACTCTGCCCTCTCTCTTGCCCTCTCAGTTTCTCCCCTAGGAGCAGTTGGTCTAGCCCCTTAACTCAACTTGTTCTCTTGCCATTCAGTCTTGCACTCACTGAGTTTTGCATGCCTATTCCACTGAATCTATATTCTTTAGGGTCAGCAGTTATCCATTAACTGCAAAGTCCAGTGAATACTTTTCAGCCTTGTTCTGGCTCTATTCCAGTTGCTTCTAGTGCCGGGTTTTAACTTCTTTCCCAATTTTTATCCCACACCCCTGCCCTTTGGTCTCATACAGTGACTTGGCTCTGCTGGCTCATAGAAGTCTTTGTTACAAACTCTTCTCTTGCTCTTTCTTCTCCTCAGGGCCTTGGAAGGCTTCTGAGACCTAGCTCAAGTCCTGTAGTATTGACCTACATGGATGACACTCCAGTCTAGACACTAGAGGAGCTACCAAGGGGTGGCAGGCTTTTTCTATTCTCTGTCATCTCAATAAGTTACTTCAACTCCCATTTATAAGCTAGAGACTCATAAATTTATATTTCTAATTCTCAGAAGCATCTACCAGGGTCTCCCACAAGCACCTCAAACTCAACATGTCCAAAACTGATCACCTCATTTTTAACTCCTGCTCCTCCTCCAATATTCCCTTTCTTGATGAATGAATTTCTGGCCATTCAAACCAGTTGTGTTTTTGTTTCAATAGTTTTAGTACTTCTGCAATACTCTCTTACCATTCTCTTTAAACTCAACACTCCTCAGTGAATTCCATCATGCACTACCAAAGTTAACAAACAAATCCAATAGCCACTTCTCTATTTAGAAATGTTTGCTAGCACTCTATTACCTACAGAATGAAGTACAAACTTCTTAGAGATCAAATAATTTCTCCATCACCTGACCATTCCCTGTGTCTCCAGCTTCATCTCTTGCTGTGCCCACTCTCAAACTTCATGCTCCAGAAATATCAAATTACTTACACATATGTGCTTTAAAGGACATTTGTCATTTTGGATGCTGGAGTATTCAGGATCCAAAAACCAGGATCTTGAAAAACAACAATAAGACAAAACAAAACAAGAACTACAATAGTTTTGTTAATAGAAAGAATTTAATGTGAGGAATTGGGGAATCAATTGAACAGGTACCAGGCAACTGAAAAGGCAAAAAAAAACCAACAAAACAACAACTGGGTAATACAAACATAATAGCTGTAGGAGGCAGAGGCCAGTCCTGCACCTGGGTTTGGGTTCGTGGTAACTGGAAGCTAAGGGAAAGGGTCCTGAGAATTGAAATCCAGATATTTTAGCAGGAGGTCCAGCCCCCCTGGTGCTTTAGTAGTTCAGAAGTGAGTCCCCACCAAGCTAAGTCCCAGATTTCTGAAGAGGACACACTGGCTGATTGGAGCTGGCATCTCAGGGCAGGAGGCAGGTGGTTATGAGGTGATTCCTAGAGTGTGGGAGCAAACTCAAGATGGGAATCGACTGTCCCTTTCAGGTTTAATAACTATTTCTGGGGTGCCTCCAACAGGAGTATGGAGCAAAAGGGGAGGGAAGAGCCCTTTCTCTCTCCTTTGGCCTTTTAATCTATCAGGAGTCCAGGCAGCAATGGAGAAATGTGGTTTGCAGAGTCCTAGTCCCAGTACCACTAAGCAAAGAATGGAAGGACAATAGCTGAATAATTGGCATCCAGACAATATCCCTATTTGAGGAAATGCCAATTTCCTCATGGAATTGACGATTTCATGATGAGAAGTGGAGCCCCTGCTTCTTACTCTGAAGGATGAAGGGGGAAGAGCGCTCATCTCTCTGAGCTCCCTGCAACTAGAGCATCTCTGCTCATCCAAATGAATGCATCTCCTACGAGTTTATCCCTGGAATGAGAGGCGGAAGAGGGGACAGTACAGAATTCATTTCAGGTATGGCTCTGGAAGCAGTGGAGTCCAATGTCAAGAGGCAGTGAGTGATCTTAAAGGAAGCAGTGATGGCAACCAATGACAGGTCCAGGAATGGCAGGACCACTGGTGGGGGTGCCCAGGGTCCACCAGTGTCAGCTCTAGCCACCCAGTGTCCCCTGGTTTTTCCTCTAGTCTGAGCTTAGTACTTTAGGCTTCCTGAGAATTCTGGAAGCTAGGCAAGCATCCTTTCAATTACCTCCTTTTCTGCTTCAGCTAACTAGCATCATTTTCTATCACTTGCAAAGTATCCTGCCTAGTACACCCAGCATGCTCTCTCATATCTCATGTCTTTCCCATTTTGCCATTTATGAGAGTCCTAAATTTCACTTGTCTTCTTACTTATTTTCCTCTTCTCCCAAACAGATGTAGGTACTTCCATTGCAAGGAGGGCATATCTTTACAACAGCAGAGCTCATTTTGCACTCCTCTCCTATGTTACCATGTTTTCTCCTCCAGTGGTAAACTTGAATTAATGAACAAATGGCTTTAAATTCTTCAACATTGCTCATGTTTAGTTGTTAATGTTTAGATATTTTCTTCTACAACATGAATCATAACTATTAGTAGTCAAGATTCACCCTTCAGGGCCAAGCTACCCCAAAATTTCAATACATAATATTTAGAAAGTTACAAGTGTTTCTCTCAGATCTTAATCTTGTTTCCATCCTCTTTCAGTATACACATTAGGTTAATATATTCACATATTTCCCTGGAAGCTATGTTTATTAATCAAAACATTGAGTTCAAAAAATTATAAGAAATGCAGAAATGACTCCTTTTCACAATGTCCTATGCATTATCATTTATCCATATTTATGATATGTATACACCACGTCCGTGCTGATGGTTCCTTTAACAACAAATAATATAGGGATCTGACATCACTTTTTCCTTTTCCGTGAGCCTCAACAATCCCAGAGTAGAGGAAAGATTCTGTTCCATCTGCCATTTACGGAGATGTCCTGTGTAGTTAGATGATATTTCTCTGTCCCTCCTTACCCTCACAATGCCCTATATAGCCATTGGCAGCCAACTGTGGGTGGTTCTGAAAGATCTCCAGGGCTAGCACCTTCCTTTTCCCTTTTACAAATCTGATTTCTCCAACCTCTATGACACTCTGTGCTGGCAGCTTCCTAGAGTACAAAGCTGATACTTGTGCCGATACTTTGGAGCATGCTCTGCAGGTTATGTTAGAATAGAGCTTAAACCTACAAGCCTTGGCACTCCTAAACCAGAGAGTTAAGAGAACTGATAGCCTTTTAAAAAATTATAATCTAGAGAGAGAGTTCTAAGGAGCATGTGCTTTAAGGGCATTCATTGACCAAAAGTTTATTAAACATTTACTGTGTGCCCAGAACTTTGCCCTTACTTTCAAGTCTGAGCCCAAGTATCCCTGAATGGATTCATTACCCTCTTCTTACTACCCTAGTGTAAATGGAGGAAAAAAATCTTTTGTTTCTGGTTTCTCTAGGAAAAGCAAATAGATCTATATTTTCTGGATAGAGTGAGGTGGGGCTCATTCTCATCCTTTTCCACCCATGGAGCCATAAATGAATGGAACTTTGAAAGACTGATTGGCACCTTGTCAGCCACAGAAAGGCTCAAGAAGACCGAAACTAGAGAAATGAAAAAAGATTGATTAGTTTTGGCAGGACTTAGAGTACAAATTTTGCAATTTTATGAGCACTATTCCAAAAGTCTTCTAATATTATACTTTGTTCAGTTGATGAAGCCCCTCATAGTCATATTCATAATGTAAATCATTTGCATCTGGCTTATTTTATTTACTGTGTCCCAACAGATCTTGAATGAGAGAGTTACAGAAAATAATAGGATTGACTATATTCTCATTTGTTCTCTTTGCTGTGTCTGGAACATATCTCCATAATAAAATTTTCATGATTGAATTATAAGCATTCATTTGCATTTTTGTCCCTTCCATTACTCTGCATCCTCACTGAGGGTCAGCTTGGAGCTTACTCATCTTTGTGTATTCAGCACCCAACCTATTGCCTGACCCCTAGAAACCACTCAATAAATGGTTTGTGAATACTAAAATAAAAATTTCTGAAAAAACAAGAAAGGCAGACAAGACAACTCTTGCCTTCAAGTATGAGTAGAGAAGAATCATATACATTACATAATTGGGAAGTTACTATAAGGCAAGTAGTCATACCCAAGACAGTATTCTGTCCATTTTGACTATGAGGATTAAGGAATTCCAGAGAAGGAAAAGAACCCATGTCAGGGTTCAATTGACCTGAGCAAGGTTTCATGTCTAGAATATTGAGGTGGAACCTAAGAGACAGGGTTTGAATTAACAAAAAGAGTAAGAGTTTTCCAGGTAGTGACAGAAACTAAACAAGGTTATGGAAATGGAAATTTGTAGACAATATTAATGATTGTATTATAAGTCTGTTGGACAGAGTAGTGAGAAAAAGGAAATTTCTCCTGCTTGGAAATCCCTACTATTCCTTTCCCCTTTTATAATATATATTCCACCTGTTCTTCAAGGCTGTGTTCATAACGCACTTCCCTTCCCCAGCTGAGCCAGCCCTAATCACGCTCCCTTGTAAGAACTATTTCCTTTACATTTTTTTCCTGTGCCATCTGGTGCTTCAAGTATACTACATTTAAGCAGGTGAAAGTAGTGGAAAGAGGGTCCAAAAAATGAACATTTCATTAGTTTTAGCTCTTCAACCTACTGGTTTGGCAATTTGGGCTAATCATTATTCCTCTCTGTGCCTCAGTTTCCTGAATAATTTCTAAGGTCTTTACCAGACATAAGAATCTAAAATTTTTCTTTTGGGCCTTTTAGCTGCAAAAGTGAAAAATACCACAAAAATCTTCCAAATCCTATCAGTTTCCAAAACTCATAAACACTTTATAACCAGTCCATCTCTTATCCAGGTTGGGGAGGTCTTTCGTAGCCTTCTCTAGTTACACAAAGTATTCATTTAGTCTCTCATGTCAGATTGCCTTGCTTTGAATTCAACTCTACCACTTTCTGTTTGACCATGGCAAGTTGTTTAACCTTGCTTTCACCATACATTAAATAGGGCTGTAAGAGTACCTATTCCACAAGCTTGTTGTAAGTTTTAAAAGAGGTAATTGATGAAGAATTTAGGACATGGATTCCCAGAAGATAGCAAAAAGAAGTGATTTTCCGCCTCTCTTCCAGTTTGCTAAGACAGCGTTCCAAGAATTATGACTATCTCCAAAAACAACTTAACCCATTAACTTTGCCATGCTGACTTCTCCCACATTCTTGGTCTTTCAATTTCCAAGCTGCTCTCTACATACTTTTCAATAAGAAATGTTGTTTAGGGATACCTGGGTGGCTCAGTCGTTAAATGTCTGCCTTTGGCTCAGGTCATGATCCCAGGGTCCTGGGATCGAGCCCTGCATCAGGCTCGATGCTCAGCGGGCAGCCATCTTCTCCCTCTCTCACTCCCCCTGCTTGTGTTCCCTCTCTCACTGTCTCTGTCAAATAAGTAAATAAAATCTTTTTTAAAAAAAAGACGTTATTTAACTTGATTCACAGGTATCGATCAGTAGTGAGGAGAAATGAACATAGCACGTATATTCAACTTCAGTTTCTAGTTCTTTCACTACTAAAATGTAGACGTATGTCCCACAAGTACTAAAGTTGTGTTGCCCTATATTTAAGGTCCTTCAAATTAATCAACCCAAATTAATGAGACTGAGGAGTGAGGACTTAATAGGCAAAGAAAAAAATATAAATTCTTAAGAGATGAATAGACAAGGAAGTGACACTTCAGGAAAATTCAGCAGGAAATGGAGTATGAGATATACTAAATTTGAGGGGGAACATGGGACTTCTGTTTCACAAATGTGTATATTCTGGTGATATTAAGATGTGTTATTTTTGGAAACAGTTGGAAAATATTATCTTATCCAAGTACCAAAGTCTAATTAGTAGAGTTCTACTCTGGGAAACAAATTTAAAAAGGAAGCAAGGGAGAGACAGAAGGGCAAAAGGATAAAGGAAAATGGGAAAGAAGGAAGGAGGGAAGGAAGGGAGGAAGAAAAGAAAGGAAAGGAAAAAAGGGACCAAAAGGTGCTTTTTTGTGAAAAACCTATATTGCTATAATCCCCTGAATAGAAGTTATAAACTGAAGTGTTAGTTTCTGACCTAAACAGATTTTAAATAACAAGGTTTTCATATATGTCTGGGTTCTAGAATTCACATTAGTAATTTGAAGAGTGTGGGGTAAGGCTGGAAATCATTGTTTCAATAGCATTTCACTTTCAGAGGAGCAAACAGACTGAAACCTTTGAACTAATGTGTTTTATCTTCAGTAACCTGTCATTGAAGTACCTAGTGAGTAATGTATATTTTGGAAACTAAGGCCAAAGCATAGCTGGTTTGGATAAGGCAAATAATTTAGCCATTTTAGCAACTATTCACAATGAATACAATGAAGTTCCATTTTCCTTAACCAAAAACAAAAAACATAAAAATGAACTGCTATGCAATCTAAAAATTCCTGGAAAATAATAAGTTCATTTTTATCCAAATATAACATATTTTTTAAAACAATTCACTATTTGAAAAAAGACTTAATTCCTGGTAATTACTTAACCACTTCTCAATTCGATTTTTATTCAGTTGATTAAAGAATATGTTTTATTATTCATAAATCCAAAAATAGAATATTTATTACCTTAGTACAGTTCTATTTTCATAATTATAGTGAATTAAATGAGGAAATGTAGCACTTTCTCTTTTTTTTCTGAATAAGGATTATACGAGAAGAAAGTATTAGAAAAAGGGAACAAACAATGGATTTTCATAAAAAGAAGAAACCTGATTGATAAGAAAGAAAGAATTGGATGACTTGGTACTTTCAGATACCTTTGGAGAAGCATACTACTGGTTCCTAATTCAGCTTTAAGAGAGAACAAAGATCAGATATGAATTCCTATGGTCCTGTAAAACGAGCTGACATGCAAATACTGCAAACGTGTATCAGAGTAATCATCTTGAGCTGAGGCAAACATAGACAAACTACGGAAGAGGTCATACGTACAATAAGTAAAATAAGAATTTGTCCTCTCATTTTCCCTCCTAAATTGCTGTTTTTATTGATACCCATATGTCTACTGCCTCAACTCTGGGCCTAGATACTATTTTCCTTCAGCTTTTTAATTGTGCATATTTGAAAGGCTCTTGAATGTAATGCATTATCTACAGCTCTGTGCCCACCTGCCATGTCTATGATCTCTCCGATGCCTCTGTTTAAAAGAGTAGATACCTTTCAGACCTCTTAAATGAAACAAATTTGCCCATGCAGAATTATGTATATAACTATGTCATATATGGAAGGGACTTAGGTATATCACTTGCAAGTTTATTGAAGATGAGCTATCATGGCCTAGGAATGTAGAATCACTTGCCAAAGTCTGAGTAATTTACTGGCAGAAACAATATTTCCAATCTATGTTCTCCTTCCTATTACAAGTTATTTTTAAATTTATATGAAAAATTTGTCAAATTGTATTATGGCTTCATGTCTTCAAGCTGGAGTACATAGGACTTAAGAACACATGAAAATAATTCAAGGAGTAAGTTCAAGGACATGGGTTTTAAGGAACTCAGTTTCCAGATCCTTACATTCAATGCGTGCTTTCTCTAATACTCATTTGTCTAAGAATGCTCTTGTGGTTGAAACCTCTGATACCCTTTCTCATTTCCACTTTCATAATTGGCCATCTCTCACTTTATAAAAGAAAAGTATCTTTCTTACCCTTTTCGATTTTATCATGCATCACCGCAGGTAAAAAAGGACAACCCCAAACGTTGGTACCATTCAAACCTCCCTTATACCAACACATCAGACAGCACAGTGGGGCTTTGTAACTTTCCTTTCTATAAATATATTTCTGTTGAGACAAAAATATAGTGTTAAGAAAAGAACATTTTTATCAATCATTGCTATATTCTGAATAAGAATATGTTATGAAGTGGAAGGAAGTGATACATTTTGCTAATGACCTCTTGTGTTCTATCCTCCAACTATTGCCCAACTATTCATTTTTTTATTAACATATAATGTATTATTAGCCCCAGGAGTACAGGTCTCTGAATCGCCAGGTTAACACACTTCACAGCACTCACCATAGCACATACCCTCCCCAGTGTCCATAACCCCACCATCCTCTCCCTAACCCCTGCCCCCTGGCAACCCTCAGTTTGTTTTATGAGATTAAGATTATGATTTTAAGAGTCTCTTATGGTTTTTCTCCATCCCGATCCCATCTTGTTTCATTTATTCTTTTCCTACCCCCCAAACTCCCCATGTTGCATTTCCACTTCCTCATATCAGGGAGATCATATGATACTTGTCTTTCTCCGATTGACTTATTTCGCTAAGCATAATACTCTCTAGTTCCATCCAAATTGTCGCAAATGGCAAGATTTCGTCTTTTGATGGCTGCATAGTATTCCGTTGTGTGTGTGTGTGTGTGTGTATATATATACATATATATACACATATATATATATATATATATATATACATATATATATACCACATCTTCTTTATCCATTCATCTGTTGATGGACAACTAGGTCTTTCCATAGTTTGGCTATTGTGGACATTGCTGCTGTAAACATTCGGGTGCACATGCCCTTTCAGATCACTACATTTGTATCTTTAGGGTAAATACCCAGTAGTGCAATTGCTGGGTCATAGGGCAGCTCTATTTCCAACTTTTTGAGGAACCTCCATGCTGTTTTCCAGAGTGGTCAACTATTCACTTTTAATTATTACAAAAACTGTTTTCCTGAGGGAGAGTCCTATGAACCGAAGAAGAGTATCTGTAAGAAAAATTAAAGATGATGTTTCATTACATTTCTTTCCTTCCTTCCTTCCTTCCTACTTTCCTTCCTTCCTTCCTACTTTCCTTCCTTCCTTCCTCTGTCTCTCTCTTTCTTTCTTTTTCTTAAATCTTTGATCCATTTGATGTTTTTTCTTGTGTGAGGAATGAGGTATTAATCTGACCATATCTTTTTTCAAATGGTTTCCCCTTTACACAGAAATTTATTTAAAAGTAGATCTTTTCTCTGGGTGATTTAAGATGTCACCTTAATTATATACTAAATTTGTGCATGTATTTGGGTCTATTTCTGGATTTTCTATTTGATTTCACTAAATTGCCTATTCAGGTGCCAGTACCACACTGTGCTAATTATAGCCAATGAAGCTGTTTTTAAAAGAAAAAAGGAGAGAAAGAGGAGGAGGAAGTCAGTAGGACTTCTCCCAGATGTCCTAAATATCTTGAAATTTTCCTGGAAACCCTAAAAGCCCATATTATATTATTGAATTGATAGTAACTATAAAATCCTCCAATACTTTGAAAATTGCTCACATTAAACTGTATGGGTATGAGTTTAAGACAATAGACTTAGGAAATCAGGATTAAGGAATAGTGAGTTGGGCATATGGAAGCCAGGGCCAGAAAGGAAATCATGATCTGTTGGATAGTTCCAATTTCCAGAAAGGAGAAAGTTTACCAGTTCAGTGGGGGACACAAAGTTTGTTTGTTTGTTTTTCTGTCACTAATATCTTAAAAGTTTAGAAGAAATCTTATAGAAAGAGCTATAAGAGAATTTAACATGAATATTGCATAATATGCATATTTTAGGATTATAACTAAAATTCAGTTCTTACAAATTACTTACACTAGAAATATATAATATCTTATTTACATGTAGCATGTTAGATTTCAGAAGATTTGGTGAAGGTAGAGAAAAAATTGGGTGAGGACCACTACATTTACAAATAAGCAAATCAAAATGTAGGAGGTTTTTAATCTTTAAATGGACTCCAGGCTCGGAGTTGTGATTATTCATGAAAAAGGGCTATTATTAATCAAACATTTTAGATAGAAAATCTAAAAAGTTATGCATACAAATATACAAATATATAAAATTTTCGTATTTTTTAAAGTAATAGTAGCTACAGTTTATTGAGAGCTTGCTAGATTCTAGGCACTGCCTTGGTACTTTAAGACGTTCTATTATTTAAGCTTTACAAGCATCCTATGCAGTTGGTATTTACAACCACTATTTTAAAAGATAAGGAAACTAATCTATGAGATGTTGGGAATTTTATCAAAGCCCCACAGTCATGACTGGTTCATGGTGGAACCCATTGCCCTGACAGGTGACTAGACTTCACACAGCAGGGCTCCTAATAATTAATACCTGTCGATATGGTACCAGTGCATGATATGAATAAAGTAATGTAAAGTCAGATATACAAAAAAGGGACGTTTTACCACAATAGTTATCTTAGATTGTTTATTTAATCATTTATCTTCTAAGAGATTAGGCTGATCTCTTTTCGCTGGTCTCCCTTTTGTCAGAAGCAAACTCAGTGTTGTATAAATATAAAATTACCCTTCCCAAAGACAAGGTAGTCAGAGAAAGCCAGCAATGATATGATCCTGGACATTAAACATAGCCTCAGCCAGACTTGAATTTCAGGTGGAGCCACTTGTCTGCTGAGAGAAATGTCATCGACACCAACAAGGATTTTTAGATTCCAGCTTCAGAGGCCTGGATCCTGAGTGACAGTTCCAAATAGCCAATTAAAGTCTGAGATCAGAAAGAGCTTTCATTTTGAATTTTCCAGTCATGGCATGAACCTAGGAGCAAGATGGACCAATTGTACATTTGCAGACTTGGCTGCTCTCACAATGATGACAGGGTAATCAACATTCACCTCTCCTTCCTCTGAGATTTATAGAAAACACTTTAATTTGGGGGGCATTTTCTTACCTGTAGAGAAATGCTGTCTGGCTTTAGTGTCACTCCAACTTCAGGACTGATTCAGAAGCTTTTATGAACACTAAAGAGTTTAATATTTTTTCCATAATAATGCATGTTTAAGATATTATAATAACAAAAAAAGTTAGAATAAGACACCTCTAAGCCATTCATAACCAATTCTAAACTAAAGTAAAAGCTGAACACAGAATTTACAAATTATCTAGATTCTATGTCTCTCCTATAAACCTGTTGGCCAGTTATTAAAAGCTGCACGAGGAATAAAATAATGGGGGAAAACAGCTGCGTATGGTTTTTAAAAAGAAAAGAACTTGAACACGATTGCACTCTAGTTATTTATAAAGTGTTCATGTTTGTTACCTATGCCTGTTAGCCTCTGATTTAAAAAATAGTTTACAGAGGTTTCTTCTTTGAGTATATTTAAATTTGTGTTCTAAAATTTAAATAAAATCATAGCGAGATGGGTTTTAGTGAGCACACACTTTCCCGTTAAAAAAATAAAAATGAAAATGACTAAAGAAAAAATATGGGGAAAACCAATGCAGAGTGCCCTTTTTATCATTTTTGGTGATAAACTGATCAGTAATCTAGTTTGTCTCACACACACACACACACACACACACACATCAATCTGTAGATCAGTTAAAGTAAATCTGGAGCCCTATGCTCGTCCCCTGCTGACTCCTAGTGTCTTGACCTTGGACCTTTTTTCCTTGAGTGTCTGCCTCAATTCCAGGCCAATGCATTGCCATTACCCATAAGTAGTGCAGGTTGTCTATGGCTCTCAGATATCGCCCAGGTCAGATTCTCTCAGCCCAGCTATATGTCCTCTGAAGTGACCTTCAGCCAGGCTGATCCTGGCATTTACATAAGAACAGGATATTAAAACATTCCCTGTGCATGTTTAAAGTCTATACTCACTGCTCAGTTATTTCAGAAACTTTCTAGAACAACTGCTCCATCTTTAAAGTGTTTGCAGACAGGTGTCATGGATGGACCGTCCAAGAGGGTCAGAAGCCATCATAGTGTTATATAAAGTCAAAGCATGTCAGTGATGTTATTCACAGAACACAGTCCCAAAGCTTGTAGGTCATCAAGTCCAACTCTGTCTAATTCAAGAATTCCTTCTCAACCATTTATGGAAGGAAGTAAGAGAGGGAAAGAGCATGGCATTTGTGAAATCAAAAGGCCTTGGCTTGAATTATGACACCAACTCATTCAACTCTTATGTTATCTTTGATCTTAGGCAAACCCCAAACCATCTGAACCTTAATTGCACATGTAAGCCCTCAGGTACATAGTAGGTGCTTAATAAAATAATTGAGTGAATAAACGTGACAATAACATCAGTCTTTCAGAGTACTTGCAGATTTCCAAATCATTTCCCCAGCCCCTGGTCACCACTCTTCCACTTCGCACCTCTTTGACGTTAATGTTTCTAAGGTGTCTCATGTAAGCGGAATCATATTTGTATTAGCTTTTCGAGTCTGGCTTTTTTCACTTACCAGAGTCCTCAAGGTTCACCCATGTTGTAGCATGTATCATTCCTTTCAAAGGCTAAATAATAATTCATTGTATGTACATGCCACATTTTGCTTATCCATTATTATGTCAAAGGACATATGCATTTTTTCCACATTTTAGTTATTGTGAACGATGCCTCTAGGAACATGGGTGTACAAATATCTATTCAAGCCCCTGCTTTCAACTATTTTAGATATATATGAAGGAGAATTGCTGGACTACATGGTAGTTCTATGTGAAGTTTTTAGCAATCACCATACATTCTCTGCAGTGGCTGCACCATTTTATATTCCCACAAACAATGGGCCAGGGGCTTCTAATTTTCCCACATCCTTGTCAACACTTGTTATTTTCTGGGGTTTTTGGGGCGGGGGCTGTATTTTGTTTTGCTTTGCTTTGCTTTGCTTTGCTTTTAATAATATCCACCTAAGGGTTCCTGGGTGGCTCAGTCAATTAAGTATCCTACTTTTGGTTTCAGTTCAGGTCATGATCCTCACGGTCTTGAGATCGAGCCCACCCACACAGGGAGGAATCTCCTTTCCTTTCTCTTCCTCTCCCTCTGCCTGTCCCCCAGCTCATGCTCTCTCTCTTTCTCTCAAATACATAAATCTTTTTAAAAAAATAATATCCATACAAAAAAACAAACAAAAAAATAATATCCACCTAATGGGTGCAAAGTGTATTCTTTTTTTTTTTTTTTCAAAGAAAAGCCCCCAAACCTGGGTCTTCCCTGGACTCAGGTCTGAATTTCAGCTCTGCCATGTTATATGGTTGATTTACTCAATTTCTCTATGCTTTTTGTTTCCTCATTTGTAAAATAGGGTAATAATAAGCTTGTCTCTCTTGGAGCACCTGGGTGGCTGAGTGGGTTAAAGTTCTGCCTTTGGCTCAGGTCATGATCTCAGGGTCCTGGGATGGAGCCCCGCATCGGACTCTCTGCTCGGCAGGGAACCTGCTTCCTCCTTTCTCTCTGCCTGCCTCTCTGCCTACTTGTGATCTCTCTCTGTCAAATAAACAAATAAAATTTTTAAAAAAATAAGCTTGTCTCTAGAATTGTTTTGAAGCTTTGGTGAAATAATATATGTGAAAGTTTTAACATGGCGTCTACACCAAGAAAGTGGAAATAACTTTGTTATTATTTATTTAAGTTCCTCACTCATATTCTTATCAACAAAACCTAGCTTGGGGACCTAACACACAGTGTTTAATAAATATTTGATTATTGAGCTTTAAATTATCTGCAGACTACAGTCTACAGTTCTTTCAGCTACTGTGAATGTAGGAGTTCAAAGTTCCTTAGTTTAGAAGAATTGAATGCACATAACAGAACTTTGATGCTCTGTAACTCACTGAGTGCAATTAAGTTCTTATCAACATAGTACAGTCTTTATTGCTCCCTAATGTTCTCTCATGCTCAGGGAGTGATTTTATTTTTCTCATAAAGTTGTAAATGAAGGACTCTTTCTGGGTATTGCTTTAAGCAAATATTTGTCCTAGGTGGACTCTACCTGACTATGGCTGGTAAGATTTGGGTGCTCAAAGTTCAAGATGAAATTAATGGTATGTGTTTTAAGATACTGCTTCAGCTGGGTTGATCATCACTTAGGTACACTGCATGTGACATTAAAGCCTGCAATATTCGGATACCCCATTCCTAGGTGGGACTTAGGTTCATAAAAATCCTAAAATGGGGGGCACTTGGGTGGCTCAGTGGGTTAAAGCCTCTTCCTTCTGCTCGGGTCATAATTCCAGGGTTCTGGGATTGAGCCCCGCATCGGGCTCTCTCCTCCGCGGAGAGCCTGCTTCCTCCTCTCTCTCTGCCTGCCTCTCTGTCTACTTGTGATCTCTGTCGGTCAAATGGGTAAAATCTTTTAAAAAAAAAAATCCTAAAATGGTACCTAAAACTGGGGTGTGTATGTCTGTGTCTGTGTATCTGCAAATACATGCATTTCAGGGGACAACTTCTATTACAATCTCAAAGAAGTGTATGACCAAAAAAAGATTAAGAATGACAGATCTAGGGGCACTTCTGTGGCTCAGTGGGTTAAAGCCTCTGCCTTCAGCTGGGGTCATGATCTCAGAGTCCTGGGATCAAGCCCCTCATCAGACTCTCTGCTCAGCGGGGAGCCTGCTTCCCCTTCTCTCTCTGCCTGCTTGTGATCTCTCTCTCTGTGTCAAATAAATACATAAAATCTTTAAAAAAAAAAAAAAAAAAGAATGACAGATCTAGATGCCCTGGAGCACAAGACCCATTATCAAACCAGAGCCATAAGTTTAGGGAGAGAAAGTCAGATCTTTATACAAATTGTGATATAGGTTCAGGTCTTACGCATGACAGAACCCCAATTACGAGGACTAAGCCATAGAATTAGTTAACCAGTTCCAAGTGTCATTTAAACTGGTAGGATAATTTAAATCTCTTTTGAACTCCCTCTACCTACAGACAAATTTGATCCATAGCCTGCAGATCAATCCTAAAGGTGGTAGTTAGGTCATAATAGCTGGGAACCATACAAAGAGGCAGCAGGAATCACACTCACCTGAGATCTTATATGTTAGATGCAGGAAACCAAATATCATAGAATTATGACGTCAAATGAAAAATTCCAAAAGTATCCAAAATAGCATGAAAACATAAATTTAATACCTCTAAGATTCATTAAAATGAAAAAGGCTTTTATTTGTATCTATCTCTTATGACTTAACCTATTTTTGTGTTTCGATCTGATAAGATACAATTAGAAATTGTTCATCTTTATTTTTTTTTCTTTTCAATTTTTTATTTACCTTCTAGTTAGTTGAGACACCTGAGTGGTTCATTCATTAAGTGTCTGCCTTCGGCTCTGGTCATGATCCCAGGGTCCTGGGATTGAGCCCCGCATTGGGCTCCCCACTGAGCTGGAAGCCTGCTTCTCCCTCTCCCACTCCCCCTGCTTCTGTTCCCTCTCTTGCTGTCTCTCTCTTGGTCAAATAATAAAATCTTTAATAAATAAATAAATAAATTCTAGTTAGTTATCATATAGTGCTATATTGGTTTCAAGAGTGGAATTCAGTGATTCATCACTTACATACGATACCCAGTGTTCATCATAGCAGGTCCCCTCCTTAATACCCATCACCTATCTAGCCCCTCCCCCACTCACCTTTTTCCATCAACCTTCAGCTTCTTTTTTATCATTAAGAGTCTCTTATGGTATCTTTCCCCATTTGTTTTTACCCCTTCCCATATGTTCATCTATTTTGTTCCTTAAGTTCAACATATGGGTGAAATCATATGGTATCTATCTTTCCCTGACTTACCTCACTTAGCAAAATACACTCTAGCGCCATCCACATAATTGCAAATAGCAAGATTTCATTCTTTTTGATGACTAATATTCCAGTGTGTGCGCGTGTGTGTATGTGTAATATATATATATAAAATATATTGTTGTTGCTATAAACATTGGGGTGCATGTATGCTTTCAAAGTAATAGTTTTGTATCCTTTGGGTAAATATCAAATAGTGTAATTGTACTGTAGGATAGTTCTAATTTAACTTTTTGAGGAACCTCCATACTGTTTTGCAGAGTGGCTGCACCAGTTTGCATTCCCGTCAACAGTGCAAGAGGGTTCCCCTTTCTCTGCATCCTCACCAACACACGTTGTTTCTGTGTAGTTAATTTTAGCCATTCTGACTAGTGTGAGGTGATATTGTAGTTTTGATTTGTATTTCCCTGATGAGTAATGAGTAATGTTGAACATCTTTTCATGTGTCTGTTACCCACCTGGATGTCTTCTTTGGAAAAATGTCTATTTATGTCTTGTGCCCATTTCTTAACTGGATCATTTTGAGGTGGGTGTTGAGTTTGATAAGTTCTTTATAGATTTTGGATACTAATCACTTGTCATCAGATATATCATTTGCAAATATCTTCTCCCATTCCTTAGGCTGCCTTTTAGTTTTGTTGATTGTCACTTTTGCTGTGCCGAAGCTTTTTATCTTGACGAAGTCCCAATAGTTCATTCTTGCTTTTGTTTCCCATACCTCCAGTGACATGTCCAGTAAGAAGTTGCTACAGCTGAGGTCAGAGAGGTTACTGCCTGTGTTCTTCTCTAGGAGTTGGATGGTTTCCTGTCTCGTATTTATGTCTTTCATCCACTTTGAACTTATTTTTATGTATGGTGTAAGAAAGTGGTCCAGTTTCATTCCTCTGCATGTGGCTGTCTAATTTTCCCAACATCATTTGTTGAAGATGCTTTCTTTTTTCCATTGGATATTCTTTCCTGCTTTGTTGAAGATTAGTTGACCATATAGTTGTGGGTCCGTTTCCAGGCTTTCTGTTCTGTTCCATTGATTTATGACATTGTGCATCCTTAATATAGGACTGATAAAATAATTCCTGGAAAAGGACAAAAAATAAATATTGACTAAAAAAGGAAAAAAACCCTAAGACATAAGTAAAAAATAGCGTTATCTACACACATTATAGAGACAGTACTTAATGTTTTTAGAAAGCTGAAATTACTTTCTATTTAGTCTGTATAAGTAACAAACAACTCTACTTTTATAAGCAAGCCAAACCAAATAAACAGACCGAGAAATGATTTGAGTTCCATGCTTATAGAAATAGCGAGGATGTTTCACTAACTACAATAAAATCACCCAAAGTGACCATAAGGATTCCATCAGCCTTATTTTAAAAATTAAAATAAAATAGAAAAAAGAGAAACTTTTGTTTTTAAATTTTTAAAGAACTTCTGAAGCTTTTGTCCTAGAAGGGAAATTTCTAAGTCTGGAGGATTTTCACTTGGTTCCTCTGATTTTCACTCTTCCTATGGTAACACTGTCACTGTGATTCTTTTCCACAGGAACCTGAATGAAGTCTGAACAAAGCTTACCTTCAACTTATTCCCCTGCAGACCTGAGATAGGAGGGGATTTTCAAAGAGAAGGGGAAAAAATATAAATGAACATGAAACACAAGTCCTGATGGGCTTATAAGTGACACACTTCACATACAACCATGCCTCATTCTATAGCATAGTCTTCACCTCTTCTACATACCATATAGTCCTAAGGAAGGTACATCGCAGGTACCTGGTTCAACTCCCCTTGCCTTTCAGTTCTCAGCTTAATTCCAAAAGCATCAGTGCATGTGATTTCTTACCACACAGGAAATGGATACCTCAACATCTATGCAGCCAAAGCCCAGAGACCTTAACTTAGCTGGTCATATAAAGTTACTTAGTTTAGTCATATGTAAGTTACTTAGTTGGTCTTATATAAGCTACTTATAGAACTATAATCCTGCCCTCTGCATACAGGTCAAAGACTATAACAGTTTCTTAATCATAAGCAAATGTAACTTGCAATCAGTAAGGAATATACTAACATGAGTTACAGAAGTTGAGGATGAATGGAGGACCTCAAGCTCAATCCATCACACAGGGTGCCCTGGTGGCTCAGTCAGTTAACCATCTGCCTTCAGCTCAGGTCATGCATGACCTTGGGGTCCTGGGACTGAGCCCTGTGTTGGGTTTCCTGCTCAGCGGGGATTCCTTCTCCTTCTGCCTCAGCCCCTCCCCACTGCTTGTGCTCTCTCTGTCTCAAATAAATAAATAAAATAAATTATTTTTAAAAAAGATCAATCCATCAGAGTGCAAAGTGCCCTTCAGGTAGAGACTAAGAATACAGGTTGTTCATTTGTTTCCTATTAAGTACAACTCTTACAGCATGTCAAGTTGGAGTGAGGGATCCTGGGAAGATGTTCTGGCCAAAAATCTCTTCTTTGCTGTCCTGTACTGTTTCGTGGCATTCCTTTGTTTACATGTATTTCTTCACTTTAAAATCACCATGTAAAACACAGATGTGACTGGGAGAAATTAATTATGGTTATTGAACTATTTTCTGCCATTAATACAGAACTTGTGAATTTGTTTCAAGATGGCTAACTAACCAAGGTTAGAAAAATTTAGACATGGGCTGGAAGTTGGAAGAGATGTATTATAGGCAATCTGGGATGACCTCCAAAGTAGTGTAGCCAAGTGGTAACATTAGGAATCTGCGAACCTATAAAAGAGAATACCATGAAAGAGAAAATGGATATTACCCAGATCTGTTAACAAATGGCAATCTTGACCTCTGCTTTCCCCTAAAATGAGTAAGAGCTTTCACAATGTTATTTTAAAGTAGTATCTAATATGGCCATGCAATTATTATGTACAATTTAATTGCAACAGGACAGAAACTTAGGGAGAAGGGCCCGAGATCAGAGTACAAGGCTTTGCGAGGAGAAGGGAAGTGGCTACTTGCTTAAAAATGTCCGTAGGTGTCCTGGTCTGCCACTGAGCCTCACGTTTCAGATTCCAACTGCAAGGGAAGCATTTTCTGAGCCTCCTTGGAGAAAACCCATGACCCCAAGCCCTCCCGTTGAAGTTCTGTCCAGAGACTTGGTATTGGTCCGGGGAGAAAATCTGGCTTCATTTCTGGGAGGCAGGACCTTGTTGGGAAAGTTGTAAGATTGACATGATGGTGACAAGTCTGGATCCTCTTGGCTTGAAGGCATAGCTCTTGCAACATCTTAGGGATGGCGTGGTGCCGCCCAAAATATCTCAAAATTATATTTAACGTCTTGTTCTTTTTTTCAATACAGTTTAATTTTAAGAAAGACAAAGGGTCAGTCTGGAAAAAATTATAGAGAAACCCAAGAGAGCGCACTGTGCACGTCAATTGTCTCAGTCACAGTGAAATACAATCATCAAAAAGGCATTAATGGTTTGTTTTATGCAAAGAAAATGGGAAAATATACTTCCATATGCTTAAAGCAATTAAATACCGCAATGAAGGACAGAGTTTTTTTAATAAGAAGTGCAGTTTACAAATATTCTGCCTTTTCTTTTCTTCCAATATGCTCTTTTTTTTTAATTTTCTAATGTGACTAACTAGCTGGAAACCGTACAATTCATATTTTCTCATAAGCAATGAAGAGAAAATAAATGAAACTTGATGACATATAAGTAATTTTCTATTATGCTTGCATGCTTTGGATTTGTTCAGTGCATTTGTAGTTTCACAACAAATGCAGCGTAACAGAGAGTTCAGCCATAGTATTGCTTTTTCTTAAACGGCCGGTAAAACCTCTTTTCCACTCCAGTATCAGGTACCACCTGTGTATCTCTTGCTTTTATTTCTCTTCTTGCTTCTGGAAATCTCAGTCATTTCTGACAAAGGGCATATAAGGGATATTTTTACTTTTATTTTTTTTTAAGATTTTATTTATTTATTTGACAGACAGAGCTCACAGGTAGGCAGAGAGGCAGCCAGAGAGAGAGGAAGGGAAGCAGGCTCCCCGCTGAGCAGAGAACCCGATGCGGGGCTCAATCCCAGGACTCTGGGATCATGACCTGAACCAAAGGCAGAGGCTTTAACCCACTGAGCCACCCAAGTGCCCCTAAGGGATATTTTTTAAGCAGCGGTTCTCCAAGTGTAATTCTCTGAACAACACCAATAGCAGCAGTTGGGGATTCATTAGAAATGCAAATTCTCAGCTTCCGCCCCAGACCAATTGAATCCAAGACCCTGAAAGTGAAGCCAGGCAATCTGTGTTCTAATAAATCCTCCAGGTGATTCTGATGCATGCCAACCTTTGAGCCAGTGACGTAAAGGAAACATGGAACAAAGATTTTCTGTGTTGCAGAACTATGACTCCTTTTTTTTTTTTTCTAATCACTAAATATGAAGGTTTTCTCTTCTTATGCCATGGAGCTGAGTGGGACTTTTTCACCTTGGTTTTTTCAAAGACATTTTTTCTCACCTAAGAGTGTAATTGTCATGTCGATCAGGTGAAATAAAATATCTTTCCCATGTGTTCATCTGGTGAGGAGATTTCCCGTTTTTTAAGGCAATAAAACAGTTTTCAGAAGGAAGCACCTTGGCTGAATTCACATGTGTCTGTGGATGGAGGAAAACTGCAGAAATGGTTCTTGTTCCTTTTGTGAATTTTTAAATATGAGGTTTTTAATTAAAAATTATTAAATAATTTTATTACAAAAGTAGCAAATGTTTATAGACACAATACACATGTAAACTGAATAAAAGTTCATTGTCTCTCTCATCTCTCCCCCTTCAATCATATTCCCTTAGAGGCAACAAATGATATGAGATTGGGGTTTATCCTTCCTCTCACTCTTCACTGAATGCATGTGTATATGCAAAAAAAAATTATATACAAAATCAACCTCATATTCTGCTGCTGTTCTGCCATTCATTTTTTAACATCTAAAATAATACAAACACAACTGCCTAGTGTCATTATTCCATCCGGCTGCCTTAAAGTTATTTCAAAATGCCTGCCTTTATACACTCTGATTCAATTAACATCCTTGTACCTATATTTCAAATTTCTCCTGTTAATTTTTTAGTTGCCTGGAGTTCTAAAGATGAGATTTGGGGTCCCAATTCTATGTCCACTTATAATTTAAATAAATATTCTACACCAATGATTCTAACACTTCATGTTTAGTAATTAAAGAATACTACCTATGTTTTGAATTTTTCCCCCATCTCAGTGGTCTCCCATTGTTTTGATTTTCATCTTCCTACACAATGATCACACAGAACATCTTTTCACACACTAGGGGCCATTGGTGAGCGAAGGGCCTAAAAAGTCTCTTTTTGGAGGCAAAGCGGAAAAGGGGTGACCTCCATATGTTCCAGGAGAAGAAAAGGATGGTGGGCTTCTTCCCTCCTCCACTGTGAGGATTAACAGGTGCAGCTCAGAGTTGCAGTTCTCGCCTGGGCCTCATGGAGTTGAAGGCTGCACACTGGAAGCTGGCAGAGGCAAATTCTCTCCAAAGACCAAGAGGGATCTACTGGGCTTAACTGGAGAGGGCTCATGGATGTGCAATCAGATTGTCATCTTTCCCAATATCTATGTTTTCTCCATCTGTGTGCTCAGAGATTATGGCACAGTTGTTCTCCATGAACTAAAAAATAAATTAACAAGTCCAGGCTATACTAAAGATAAAAGAGAAAAAACTTTAAATATTAAAAGTGGATCAACGCTTATAAGTTTATTTAGAATAAAACACCTGTAAGGTCTATTAAGTGATGTACCAATTCTTCCAACTGTGAATCTTAAACTGAAAGTTCTGTGTGCGGATGCATGCAGAACACTGCGGCATGAAGACCATATTTGGCTTCCCCAGGCTGCAATGTGAGAAATTCCTTTTACCATAATAATATGAGGGCGGCTGTGTCCAGCCAAGCAGGGTTCACTTTCTTAAGTCATGGAGGTTTATCAGGTCAGGCAAAGTTTCAGAATCACTTAATCTCACCTTTCATCAACCATTATGGTGGAGCTGAAGGTATCTAATTCTAGATTTATGTGCCCGTCATGTTTTCGTGTTGCTCCAAAGTGATGCACCAGTGAGTGTACTCCCCAGATAATAGGAGATATCCTTTCTCACAACTGATGTCAATTAGACTCTCAAGCAGATATGATAACTCAATTCAGAGATCCCTGCCGTTTTATAGACTGATGAGCTAATCATCCTGCTTCACACAGCTTAGCAGCATGCCGAAGACCAGTCTTCCTCCTAAGCCCCTGCCCCATCTGCCCTCCCACCCCCCATCTCCTCTTGGACTTCTTAGCTATTGGAGCTCTTCTCATCCATCTTTTGGTCCTAGAGGGAGGGCAGAGGGCTGCCTTCAAAGCCCAGTGACAGCTGTTACTGCCAGTCCCATGAGCAGACGCTGAGCACACACCCCCTTCCCAGGCTTCTGTGCAGCTCTCCATCCACAGGCCCCTCAGCTGCCACTGCAGAGTGGCTAATGCTTGGGCTAATTTGATACTCTCTGTCACAGTTTATGATCTATTAAAAATTGAAACTTATTTATTCCAGTTAGAAGGTTTCAAGTTGCTGGTACTAAGATTAGACCAAGTCTTAGGTAGAGAGATGATATCTCTTCCCGAAAATGGTGTACTAAGATTCTGGCACATCTTCCAGAGATGAGATATTTCATAGCTTCGTGCATATTAGAGCAGTCTTACTTGATTGAAAATTCTGTTATTCCAGTTCCTTGTGGGGCTTATTCTGGTGGGCTCCAAGTCTTTGTTCACAGTATCACAAGTGTCCCATGGAAATAAATGAATAAACTCACCTCATTTGTTTATCTATCCCAACTTTTAACAACTATTTATTGAGTACGATTGAGTATCTGCTAAAGGTAGTGGAAGATTCCTAGAATCTTATCATTTAGTGGCCAGACACTAGTGGGCTTAGACCCTGCCCCTCAGTGATGGGGCCGATATTAGCTGCCATGTTGAAGGCAGGAGAACAGTCATGAGTTCATTGAAAGACAGGAAGAGCTCGGAGTACCAGCAAGTCACTCAATGCCGATGCTTTAGCAGGAAGACTGACAAGATGAGTTTTTAGTTAACACAGTAACATTTTCACACATATGACTTGAAAGTATGTAAATCTGCATTTCTTAAATGACCAGCTGATAGAACATTTGACAGCATCTATTATCTGCATGAACAGAAATATTTATCGTGCTGTGCATTTGTGCATAAGACTCTACCAGGGGCTAGAAAAAGATGGGCAAAGGTTAGTTTTTAAGTTAAGAAACTGGAGTTTTTTTCATGAATTGTAAAAGCAATAAGGGATGACTTGAAGCAAAAATGTCGAGAAAGAAAAATGCTCTCTTTACTCTCATTCCTAATTGTGAGTGAATAGACGTGCAACAAAGTACCAATCATAACGACTTAGCAAATCAATATAGACTTAATAGCTCTTATTAAATATGACCCACATCCAAATCAGTCTGACTCACTTTCATGGTATTGTGCCACAGGGGAATAAAGGTGGACAGTACCCACGAATGATTTTATTGGCAATCTTTTTGCCAAACCACACATTCGTAGTTCTTCTCAATCACTCTGTTTTTTGTGCCCATTATTGACACCAGCATTGATTGACTTTTTCTTCAAAATAATATACAATATGTTGTCTGCCAAAAATATCCAATAGAATCAGTGGGTGACCAATCAGAATTTAGAAAATTCAGTAAGATCACCAGATAAAATAACAGTGCGGAAAAATCCACTTCTTTCTGCTATATCAACAATAATCAATTGAAGAATATCCAAAGAACAATATACTTTACAGTAATAATAAAACTACCAGCTTATAATATTATTTCAACTACCTCTACTTCCCTCTCTGCCCATACCACACACACACACACACTATTACACCTGCATTTTATTTATGTTTTTTAAAGATTTTATTTATTTATTTGACAGAGAGAAAGAGCACACCAGCAGGGGAGCAGCAAAGGGAGAGGGAGAAGTAGGCTCTCCGCTGAGCAGAAAGCCCGATGCAGGGCTCGATTTCAGGATGCTGGGATCATGACATGAGCCGGAGGCAGTCGATTAACCAACTAAGCCACCCAGGCACCCCTATACTGGCATTTTAAAAAGCAAAATCCCTAGATCTTTTTCAGCTCAAGATGGAGCTAATTTCCCTGAATCTTTTTTCCTAAATGTGCCAATCCAGTTATGCCCAGGGCTGAAATTCATTTCCATTTATCCAGTTTCCTCCTCAGAGCCCCATCTACCACCACCACCAATCTCCACCACTACTTAATGACTCCTTGAAAAGTGCTCTCTGCCTCCATTTACCTTGGGTTGAGTAATGACCTCCAAAGATGTCTATGCCCTAATTCTCAGAACCCATGAATCTGTGATCTTACAGGGCAAAAGAGAGTTTGCAAGAGTGTTATTAAATTAAGGATGCTGAGATGGGAAGATTATTTTGGATTATCCAGGTTGGCCTAATAAAATCCCAAGATTCCATATAGGAGGGAAGAGCAGAGAGAGAGAAGATGCTTTAAGCCAGCAGGCTTTAAAGATGGAGAAGGGGTCACACGCCAGGAAATGCAGGCAGTTTCTAGAAGCTATAAAAGGCAAGAAACCAGATGGCCGCCAGACCCTCCAGAAGGAACACAGCCCTGCCAACACCTTGATTTTAGCGCCAAGACTCATTTCAGTCTTCTGACCATCAGAAACTCTTAAGAGAATAAAATTCCATCCATTGCTTTGATTCAAGCCAATAAATTTTTGCTATGTGTTGCAGCACCAATAGGAAACGTCTATGTTCCCTCTAGGTATCATTTGCCACAAACCTTGGACCACAAAGCTGTTCTGAGAGAGGTAACTTGCATGATCAGTTGCACACCTCAGGGTGATAGTAGTTGGAGAACATGTGCTAAGAGTGCAGGTTGGGAGAAGAAAGGAAGTGGAATCCGAATGGAGCTTTTAGCAGTGAGCTCCCACTGCATTTCAGATAGTGTGCTCAATGCTTTACACATGTTATCTCTTTAGCTTTTTCTCTTTATTATTTTTTAAATATCTTTGAGGTGTCCACTGCTTGTCTTCATGAGTGTTGATGGTCTTTAAGTTGTGACCTCATTATTTGATCATTATTTGTGGAAGCCCTAAATTCTAAATCATGCCATCTTCCCTTCAGAGAGGTCAGTAGCCAAACAGTTCAGTTCTCCTGTGAGTCTTGGCCAGTAGGAGAATCATGGGTTCAGATCCCAGGGACCCAAGCCTCAGAATTATTATAGGGTTAAAGAAGATAAAAAATTTCAAAATCCCATATTTTTTTTTATCTTTCTGGAAGGATTTATGAAAGAAGGGCTATAGAATTTGTCCCCCAGACTAGCTGATGTAACGGGTTGTAAGGGGACTTAAACTGTTCTTTCTGTATCTCTACCTCTTATTTGTTTGTTTGTTTTAATTTCTTCTTTTTAATCAAATGTTACAACCAGGAAACATATTGTGTATGGAACATCAGCACACACTCTCCACATTTCTTCAAGGAATTTGTTCTCCTTATTGGTGTTTCATATATAATACCAGTAATGGGTTTTGAGCCAGCTATGTTTATCTTGGAACTCGTTCTTCCAAGAATCTGGATGTTCCAGGGTATCTAAAAGAGGCCAGGGCTCAGAGATACTATCTGTACTCACATTATCATGGGCCTTGGCAGAATGAGCTTTGTTGCAACTCCCACTGAGTTGTCCACAAGCTGAGAAGTACCACTGCAAGCAGCTTCCAACGGGTTTTGCACAGATGAAAACAGAAAACAACCCTTTAAAAAATTGTTCTTCTCTTCCTCCAGCTTTCCTTTCTGCCTCACTTCAATTCCAAGTAGTGTCTTTCTCCTTTCAAACCTTCTCCACCAATTAAAATAAGAAAGATCCTGATGTTACCGTTTGCACTTGGTTGAACTTCATTTTTGGTTATGGGTTAACTATTGCAGGTCTTTCTTTCTTTCTTTTTTTTTTTTTTCAGGTCTTTCTATTTTTAAGTGTAACTTGAATTTCCCCAGGTTCCACCCACCAACCTGTAACGACAAATTAAGTGACTGATCCCTTGCTCTGACTTGCTGGACTAGATCCCCCACCCTTCTATGCCAGTCAAAACCTCACCCCAATTCATTCTTGGCGTCCTTCAAGAGGTTTCAGATGCTCTGAAACATGTCTGCTCTTTTCCTATTGTGGTCTTATTTAACTCAGTTTGAAAGCAATTTGAAAGAGGTCCACCCCACCACCTTGGCTACTGGCAACCCCCCGGGAAGGCTACTTCCCTGACTAGGGGTATAATTGGCAGTTCTTTCCCAACTTCAAGGTATCTAGTGACTCTTCACCTCTTTCAGTTCTCACTGTGTTCAAGTTTCTATGTAGTGTTTTGTGACCTGATGGGCTCAATGCGCCCAAATTGTTGCAGTTTGTCACCTGGGCCTTTAACCAACTTTGCTTTGGCCTGTGGATCTCAAAAATCCATCTTGAAGATAGCCCCTTTGATTTTACCTGCCATATTTGTCTTTTGTATATTTTTTTTATTTAAGAAAATAAGAACTTGTTGATAGTTAAAGCCTAAAAATAATCTACACCTCTCATTCCCTCCCTGTTTTTCTTCCTAAAGGTGACTACAATCACCTGAAATTGATGTATATTTTCTCAAGTATATTCTTTGTGATTACTACATAGTACAGATCCATAAATTGTATGTTGCATTGTTATGCATGCTTTAAAGTTTGTACAATCTGTATTATACTATGTGCATTGTTCTTCAATTTAACTATTTTTGCTTAATTATGTTTTTGAGATTTATGTGTTGATATATGTAGTTCTGTTTATATCCCCTCATATGATAATGTCACAATGTATGTCTAGTCTCCTGTTGGTTGATATTTAAGTTATTTCCAGGAAAGTTTTAGCTATTAACTACTACAGAAATGCTTCAATAATTTTGTTTTTCCTTCTAAAGGGATGTGAAGCATTTGTAAGTGTGGAAAATTTAGAATGAGGAAGTATTGTTCTTCAGAGATCATAGTTATAGTTGTCGCTCAAGGTCACAATAATTGGGTAGAGTTTGGGAGAAAGGTGGTAGGAGGACAGAGTTGCTTTCCTGGGATATCCCTTCCTTTCTTCTTCTTCTTTTTTTTTTTTTTTAAGATTTTATTTATTTATTTGTCAGAGACAGAGGGAGAGAGAGTAAGCGAGCACAGGCAGACAGAGTGGCAGGCAGAGGCAGAGGGAGAAGCAGGCTCCCCGCCGAGCAAGGAGCCCGATGTGGGACTCGATCCCAGGACGCTGGGATCATGACCTGAGCCGAAGGCAGCCGCTTAACTAACTGAGCCACCCAGGCGTCCCTCCCTTCCTTTCTTCTTATCTTCTCCCTAAGTCTCACAACTTTTTACTTCCTCATTTTCCTGCCACCAAAACCTCCCTTTATGGTCAATCAAGAGTCCATCCAATCTCTTATGGTGAAAATAGTCTGCTTTTGGGATTAAGCAGATCTGAGTTAAGATATTGCCTCTACTTCTATGAAAGTTTAAACAAAGTTGTATAATCCATTTAAACTTAATTTTTCTCATCCATTAAAATTAGAATACTATTTATTACTCTATAGTGTTGTTGTGAGGAGTAAGAGATAATAGCAGGGTCTCATAGCAAACTGGACTCTTCCCATAGAGTGTGGCATCTGGGAGGTAGAGGGCTGTTTGACTTAGAGCCTCTCCACATTTCTTTAACAAGACAATCAGCTTCTCCAGTGTTTCCAGAGAAAAGAAAAAGAAGTTGTCAGTTTCAAGGCCTGAGGCTTGAAATTGGTGCAGAGACTTTTCTGTTTGTTGAAGCAGCAGTAGATAACCTCCTAGCTCATCTGTTCAGAAATAATTTCTTCCTTCCAGCTGTTAACACCTCCCACCCCATTTAATATAAACTAACTTTACATGTGGGAGACCCTGAGTGATTGCTTTCCGTCCGCTTTTCTAAACTCACCTCAAACCACTTTCTCCCCCACTATGTCTCAGCTCTGCTTCAGCTCTTTTGCATGTAGCAGACTTCCAGAAACTGTGACTTCAAACAGCCATTTTTTATTTTTCACAATTCTATGGAGTGGGAAAGAGGGGTAAAGAGAATAGGAGGGTTGATTTACTGGTTTTGCCTGGACTCCTTCATGCAGCTGTATTTATTTTATTTTTTTTTTTAAGATTTTATTTATTTGCCAGAGATAGAGAGAGTACACACAAGCAGGCAGAGAGGCAGGCAGAGGCAGCGAGAGAAGCAGGCTTCCTGCCAAGCAAGGAGCCCGATGCGGGACTCGATCCCAGGAGCCTGGGATCATGACCTGAGCCGAAGGCTGCGGCTGAACCCACTGAGCCACCCAGGCGTCCCCCCAGAGTCCCCATGCAGCTGTATTTAGTTAGATGATTGGCAGGGAGCTAAGTTCAGTTGGGACTCTGGGATGACCAGGCTTTGCTCTCCAAGTAATATTTCCATTTGGAGGAGACAAAACCAGGCAGGACTTTCCTCGTGACTCCTCTCTGTTCTAAACAAGCACATATCAAGCCTGTGCTTGTATTATGGTGATGTCCCATTGGACAAAAAAGTCACAAGGTTAAGCCCAAAGTCAATAACAGGAGGGGGCTACATTAGGGCATAGATAGCAGGAAGCAGGGTTCACTGGGGGCCATGCATGGGACAAGACCCAAAGGCCAATTTTGTTTCCTAGAGTGAGCTGAGATTGTTTTTTCCTACCTTAGCATCTTTGCATAGTTTCTTCCTTTATTCTTTCAACAAATATTTAGAGACCCACAGATACTGAACAAAATGCTCAGGGCTCTCATGCAGTTTTCCTTCTAATGGGAAAAAGCACACAATAAGCAAATCCAAAACTAAACAAGAAAATTTTTGTGGTGATTAGAGCTCTGAAGAAATAAATCAGGATGGTAGCAAGTGACTAGCAAAAGAGGACAAGTTAAGTTTAGCGAGGTCAGGAAGGCCTTCTAAGGGGATGACACTGGATCTGAAATTGGAAAGAGGAGAAGAACCAGTCATGTGATGTTATAGGCAAGGAGTGTTCCAGATAGAAGAAATGGCTCACGCACCTCTACCACTGCCCTCACTGCCCCCTCCTCCTCCTTGGTTGCCTCTATGCATAGCTGGTGCCTTCTCCTCTCGACTTGAAGAGCACTTCTTTCCCGAGGCTCTCTCGGTCTGCCTACTCTACAATAGCCCATTCCTGCTCCTGCCACTTCCCACTTAATTTACTCCTTTAGAGAATTTACAATTTTCAGTGATTTGCTTGTTGTTTACTTATTTCTTATAAGTTCCCAATAAACTATTACACCTACAAAGATTTGGCCATGTCTGTAAATTTCTTGAATAGTCTCATATGATTATTCAACACTCAATGATAATTGTTAAGTGACTAAAAAAATAAATTAACATAGTAAGTCGCATAGACTGGAAGTGTGACCACAAGATGCCTGGAGCAGAATAGGTTCTTATGCCCAGTTCTTGATGGGCCCAGACTCCTGTTGCCCTTCTCTCTCCAGGTTGGGTTTGGGACCAGTCCACTGTGCAGGTTCTTTCTGGAGGTTTTATTTTCAAAGGGTCTTTGGAATTTCCCTGACTCTGAGCCTAGATTAGCCCTGCCCTGTCCAGCCCAATTGTTTTTAATAAACTTAAACCATAGAGACAAAGTTTTGGGTATTGGTCCTTTTTTCTTAAAAAACTCTCCTAGGAATCTTATATAAAATTCCTGTCTTTTTCTCCTGCTATCTTCAAATTTTCATGGAAGAAAATGACTTAATTCTTTCATATTAGACACCCCCCGTCATGAAGAATGATAGCAGCTACCAACCATAGTTGGCATCCCAGGCCAGACATATGAAACATGATATCATTAACCCTCACTACAACCATACTGAGTAGGAATTCTTGTTCCCATTTTTTAGATGAGGAAACAGAGACTTAGAGAGATAGGAGCAACTTCTACAATGTCACACAAGGAGTAAATTGTCCCCAAGTGCAGTCTCCCCAAGTCTAAAGTCTAAATCTGATTATCTTCCTCCATCCATATTGCCACTCAACATAGGGGAGGAAAATATAGGTCCACTATGCCTTGCTTCATCCCTAAAATCCAAAACTTCCTGAAAACCAAATTTTTTTCTGCAAAAAACCTGACCTGACTTGTCCAGAACTCATGTGTGAGCAAAACTTGACCTGAACTGATGTGAAGCTACTTATGGTCTTTCTTTATTACACTTACCATGACTATTCATACATTTTGCTGCAAAAATTGTAATTTTTGCTCCTCCAGGCTCCATTACTTATGTAATATCTGAAATGTATTGCTCCTATAAGATCTGGAAAATTCTGAATTCTAAAGTACGTGTGGCCCCAGGGTTTCATACAAGCAACGGGAATCTGTAGTAAGTCGTATTTATGAATGACTTTATACAATTATAACATAATTATATTACCAGTTTATAATGATTAGAAGTAATCTGAATGTCTCTCAGTTGGGGAATGGCTAAATAAACAATGACAGTCCATGCAACAGAAAATTGCAAAGCCCAAAGAAAATATTCTTTACAGAGTGATGTAACCAAATTCCAACACAGTAAGTAGAAAAGGGGCCAAAATGTATGTGTAGTATAACACTACTTGTATTCTTTAAAAAGAGAAAATATATGCAATTTTCTCCACATATCCACATCAAATATCTCTAGAAGAATACAAAAAGAATTGATAACTTTGGTTCTCTCTGGGATAGAGAATGGGAAAGGGTGTTTTTTTTTTTAATGTTGTACTCTTTTATATCCTTGATTTTAGAGCCACATGAACATACTACTCCCCAAAATGAAAGTTATAAATAAAAATATCCATAAATGATTTTTCACAATGTGGAGAAACTCAAAACGTAAATGTTACCCAAGTTAGCTGAGTCACAAGGGCATAGCCTCGTGTTAGTCATTAGTGTGGCACATAAATAATAATGGCCCATGTTCTTCTTACTTGCACTTTTTTCTCATTTAGGCAAGACATTTTTCCTCACAATTCTGATCACTGGAGAGCTCACACTGGCCTCTGTTCCCGGCTCATGGCAACCTGTGCTTTCTCCTGTTTCTTAGCTCCTGAGAGCTAAACTCTTCTCCGGGCTAAACTCAGCCTCTGGTCACCTGAACCTGAGCTCAACTAATGGTTGGTATCAAGTCACAGAACTGGGTAGGAGAAGAGGATCTTCGGCTGGGAGGGGGGCTGATCTGGCAGGCAGAGATGGGTAGGGCATGAGTCCTTAGGCAGGTTGCCATCAGTGCCCATGGTGGAACATCTACCGCAAGTCAAAGGCAAGGTTAGAGTCCAGGTGGGAAGACTGGGGCTGAAGTCCACGGAGCAAAGCTGCTCCAGACGGCGCCAGACAGAAAGACAGAACTAAAACCAAGCATACAGGTGTAGGTCTGACTCAAGCTAGACACCAGAAGCAGAGTCCAGCTTCCAGAAAAGATAGGTTCACCCACAGTCACTGCAGAATGGAACAATAACATTCCCCCTGGACTGCTTTTAAGCATTTTTCCTGCTGGAGACAGATAAGAGAGAGAGGGAGGATTCTACAAGTGCTGCTTGGTAACAAACAATAGGGCAGAATGTGGTGTTCTTCCCTCCCACATTTAGTGCTGTTTATCCCAATTTTATCCCCAAAGAAGTCATGGGTCACTGAGCTCCCAGCAAACTTTTCCCATCCATACATGGAGTTGGGCCGAATAATTTTGATGGCAGCCCCGAGGTTTAATGAGGCAGGCTGGTGACATCAATGACAGCGGGTGAATAACTGTGAGTTACAAAATAAATTCACAGCTAATTTCAACAACCAGACTTGTGGTGCCTGAGGCAGTGCCTGACTGCCATGGTGCCATTTGTTTTGTTCCTTGTTCATATTATGATGAAGGGATTAAGCTGTGCTCAATTTAGCTTCATCTAGACACTGCAGTTCTAGTCATCTGTCAGAGTTGCATTTCAATCCTTTGGAAATGAATAATGGTATAAAAATCTCTACGGTGCCTCTATTTATCATCAATCTTTTCATTGGAAAAATTGCAGCCAAGAAACAAATAATATATCGGGTCCTCACCTGTAGGTTCTCTGCAGAGCTAGTGAAAGGGCTGGATTTTCAAGCTCGCTTTGGAAGAGGCAAATAGGAAGGAGACTGAAAGCAAATCATACATCAGTTGCCTTGGGCAGGACACCTGCCCTGTCAGTCTCTGCTACATCCAAATGGAAAAATGGGGGATCTAGGATTACGTTCATGCAATGCCAGTGGCCAAGGCACTGAAAGGTCACATCTATTATCGTTGGCATTTCTCTCCTCTCTGGGCTGTTTTTTGAGTGTATGTCATACTCATCTCATACAGAAGGTATGTTCATCATCCCAGAACATTGCTGCTAAAATCTGACCTAATAAAAGATACCCTATCTTTCTTGTCTTCAAACTTCATTGTGTCTACCTGCTGCTAAAAAATGATTCCTTTCTTCCTCACCACTCCAACTTTATGTTTTAAGGACTTGAAACCTTAGGAAAAGTTTTATATGTCACCTTTTATTTTAAAGTGACAATAATTCCTTTGAAGCCATTATAGTAACCAAAACAAATGGCAGTCAGCCCCATGCCCAGAAGTGACTTTATGTTATAGTCAAGGTTCCTTTGGAAGAAGCCACTGGACTTTATTAACTATATCATGTTTACCAGCAGAGAGTTTGGGATTGTACGGGTGGTATCAAAAGCTGAGGGATGACTAGAGACACAATCTTAACCAAAATGCAAAATTAGGATAGAAAAGTGTATGACCAGCTGATGCCAGCTGCAAGCAGCCACACAGTAGAATCTCATCCAACTCTGCAGGGAGGAAGCCATGGGAACTCTTGGATCCTAGACAGGACCAATGAAAGATCACAGTGTAAGAATGCTGAATATAAACCTAGCTAGCTAGCGCCCCCAGAAATTACCAACAGGAGGAATTGATAATACTGCCAGGAATTCATCTTCTCCAGATCAGATCACTGCATAAAATCAAAGCTATTTGTGCTAGGAAGTCCAAATTCACAAGCTTCATTCTAACTGGAGCTTGGTTCTTAGCCATAATGTCTCTTAAGGACTCCTTTGGATTCTTTGGGTCTCCATTTTTAAAAGCATTATTGACATGAACCTGGGGAGGTGTTTTTCCTGGAGTTCTGTCTCACCAGACTGGTTCTGGCTGCCTCCTGGGTGATGATGGAAAACTAAGGCACTTGCCAATATGTCATCCTCTCATTTTGTAATCCTTGGGCACTTGGACAAAAGTTATGTGGAACTTTACCAACTAGTGAAATGCAGAGGCTGGGGCAGTCTTAAAGGATTTAGGACTATTACTGCAATGTCCAAATATTGCATGTTAAAGAATTCCACCACAGGACCAGAGAAACTAGGTATAAGGGAATGCGACCAGAAGGCTTTCTTTCAATAGCCTTTCACTCTTACCCCTGGTGTTTTGAGACCTGAGGCCTTTCAAGTCACAGTTCAAGCAACCTCTCTACTCTTTTCTGATTCCAGAAGCTAAAGGAGCCCTCAGACTGCATAGAAGAAACCCTGTGCACTCTCTCTATGGAGTTGTTGCTAAAGGAAGAGCTAGACTTTAGAAGTCCTTAAAATTCTTCACTTACAGCCAAACTCATCTAAGATATCAGCTTAGTGTAAGTTGTATATTTAGGTAGCTCTCACTTGCCTGGAGCAACTTGAAAAAATATCTTAAAAGAAAAACAGAGGACACTCAAAATAAGACATATGGCTTCTAACAGCTAAATCAATTGCCCAAGTAACCTTTTGTATAAAGAGAGACAAGTTCAGGAAGGACTTTCATTAAGAGCTTGCTGTTTCATCTTCAGCTAAAAGGACAGGAATCTTTTCTGAAATCTTGTTGTGGGGAGCCTAATATATATTTACTGTTTTCTTCTTCCAGCTCTAGAAATATAAGGGAGAAGGAGCTGTTATGCTCTACCCTGTGCTCTGATGCTTCACACCCAGGACTAGAAGAAATAAAGTAAATTTTTGTAGAAATGTGGAAATAAGCATTCACCAGTTATACTGAAAGTAGGGGATTTGAATCACATGTAGCGTGGCTTCTCCAGAGAAATGTAGGGAAGGTGGGCATTGAAAGTGTCTGAGAAAAGGTGTGTGGGATGACTCTATGGGCCTAACTAGACTGGCTGTGGAGATGCAAAAAACCACAGCATCCATTTACTCAGGAGAGATGATGGTCCTTATCACATCCTAAACCCCCTCAGACAAAACCAAATCCTACATTATTGGGTCTATTTTAGGGAAACTACACTGACTGTTTTGGGGTAAGAGCTCACCATATCAGTGAACCCTCATAATAATGAAGTAAAAAGTGATAGAAGGAAAACTGCTGTTAATTTGATTTTATAATTTGTCATTGTGGGAAGAACACTTGGCAGAGTTTGAAGACTCAGTGTTCCAGTTCTAACACTTACATTGGAGTTTGGATACATGGTTTCATTTCCTCATCCATGAAAATCTCTTTCTTCATTTTGAACTGAAGATACTAAAACAGGTTCTGCCCCACCCACAAAAGCCTTAAAATTTATAAATAAGATCATATGCATAAAAGCCCCCATTCTAGGCAGCTAATCTAAAAGAAAGAATTTCTTGAAAAGCACCTGTAACCACTCCTTTTATTCCTTAGTCATTTCTCAGAAAATGCCTTGGGGACATTTATGTCTCATGGTTTCAAAGCTGATGAGTTAATATATTTCATCAATCAAAGTCTTAGGAACTCCGACCCAGCCCTGTGTCCTCAATTTGCCCCAGCATTTAACTCTCTCATCCTATTTAACCACAGCCCATGCAGTGTTCCATTATTAGTGGTACACTCAGTTAAAAAGAAAAACAACAACAACAACAATAACAAAAACCTCTCTGTTACTGTGTATCTGCTATATGGCTTTATCTCTAATCCTCATTAAAAAAAAAAAAACTTCAAGGTGAGTATTATTATTAACCTAGTTTACAACAAAGAGCGAGCATGACTCAAATAAATTGGGGTGCCTGGATAAAGGATTTTATAGTTAACGCTAACACCTGAAAATAGCTGCAAAGAAAAAAGAAAGTCTTTAGAAACTGAAGGAGCATTGTAGATACTATTTCACCCCATTAGGTGTCTTTGTTCACTATATTAAGATCAATAAAGAGGGTCTCTGTAATGTACTTCTGTGCACTTTGCCCTTGAATGAATCATTTTGCAAGCCACTGGTTCAATCAGTGCTCTTGACATTTTCCTTTTATAGACCTACTGGGACAGTCACTAGTTAAGAGTGAATTAAAAAACAAACTCATGCCAGAGGTAATGAATATTTCCACTACTAAAAGGCATTTTGGTTAATGTACCTGTCTCTACTTACCATGGATCTGATCTGAGCATTTAATTAAAAAAAGAGCTGTAGAGCAGCTCACCATTCAGTACTTAGCAAGTTGACCCAACAGATAAAACAGTTAAAATGAATTAACAAAAAAGAATTTCTTTTTTTTTTTAAGATTTTATTTATCTATTTGCCAGAGAGAGAGCAAGGGAGAGGGCTCAAGTGCACTAGTGAAGGAAGGGGTAGGCAGAGGAAGAAGCAGACTTCCCGCTGAGCAAGGAACCTGATGTGGGACTTGATCATGGGATATGGGATCATGACCTGAGCCAAAAGCAGACACTCAACCAGGTGAGTCAATACAGATGTCCCTGGGGGTGGGGGGGGTGGGGAAGGCATTTCTTTCCTGGAGTTAGGTACTAGTAAAAGCATTAAAGGATTGAAGAAATCTTGCAGGGAAAAAAGACTAATTCATAAAATAGTATATTCTGAAGTAGCCACTAATATTCAGTATTTTTTAAAGGAAAAGGCATGTCAGGAAAACAGCATTCAGGGCCTCAAAAAAGTGTTGGTAAAAGAATCTAAATGATTTTAAAAATATCACCTGGGAATTTTTGTTTTAAAAATACTGATTCCAGAGATAGTCCAAGACAGCAGAGGAGTAGGAGACCTTAGGTTCATCTGGTCCCTGGAATTCAGGTAGATAGCTATTGAATCATTCTGAACACCTACAAACTCAACCAGAGATCTAAGAAAAGAATAGTTGTAACTCTACAAATAGAAACATGACCACTTTCTGCAAGGTAGGAGGTACAGAGAAGTGAATCCAAGGTGATGTGTGGGAAGATAGGCCACCGTGGGGTGAGGAGGCTCCATAAGCCAGCTACCTGAAAGTGACACAGCAGCAGAGCACAAAATTAGAACGTTTAGAAGTAAGGGACACCTCTGCCTGCAAGGTGTCCAGTTGGCAAAAGGGGGCGGAATGCTAGGTGGAATAATGTGGTCTCAGTAACCCCAGGGTCACAGGCATCAGGCATCGGAGTACAGAAGCCAGCTATAATCAGTGAGCCTAGGAATGAGCTCTCTGCTGGAGGTTGCCATATACCACTAAGAGTGGCACAGTCTAGCAACTGCTTTCCAAGCAAGGCAGAACTACAGTGAAACCCTCCCTTCCTCCTTCCCCTGAGAGGAACAACATGGGTGTGCACACAGGAGTCTGCCGGGTTTGTAGACTTCAAATGGGGTCGTGTGCCTGAGATAGAAATGCTGGGTCACAGGCTGGGTGAGCATGGAGTGAGCTGGAGACCAGGGAGACAAGAGTGATTGGCTACTTTTCCCTTAGGGCACACTGAGGAGTGGGAATCCAAGCTTTCAGCTCCAGAGCTGGAGACTAGGAGGCCCTCATTTTCATTCCCATCTTCTAAAGTGGCACAGAAAGTCTTCAGGGAACAAAAGCCACATAGAGCAACCCAGAGCCACTTACTCAGCCTGCACCCTGGAAAGGGCAGTGCAGTTCCATGGGTGGCGGAAGGCTGTTAGGCAAAGTCATTTGAGAATCAAAGCAACAGGCCCCTCCCCAAGAAGATCAGCAAGAACATCCAGCCAAGACCAAGTCTACCAATCAATGAGAACTGCAAAGCTCCAGCACAAGGGGAAAATAGTATAGAGAATTCATGGTTTTTTTCCCCACAATTCTTTAGTCTCAATTTTAATTTTTTTCCTCTTTCCTTTTTCAACCAATTTCTTATTTTATCAGCTTTTTTTAATCTTGCTTTAATTTTCATTTTTACACTTATATTCTATCTTTTCATTGTATTTAAATATATATATATGTAAGTTTTCCTATCTTTATAATTTTGGGATGCAGTTTTTCCTAACAAACAGAACAAAATACACCCAGAATCTACTGTATGGCTCTACTCTCTTCACCTGTCTGATTATATTCATATTCTCTCTCTCTCTTTCTTTCATTTTTTTTTTTTTTATTAAAGTCTTTTTAAATTTTCCTCTTTAGACAAACCATAAGTGACTCTTAATCTCACAAAACAAACTGAGGGTTGCTGGGGGAAGGGGGGAAGGAAAGGGGGGTGGAGTAATGGACATTGGGGAGGGTATGTGCTATGGTTAGTGCTGTGAAGTGTGTAAACCTGGCGATTCACAGACATGTACCCCTGGGGATAAAAATATGTTTATAAAAAATAAAAATAAAAAAAAATAAATAAATAAATTTTCCTCTTTATGGTTATATTCTATCCTTTCATTGTATTTAACTATATATATATACACACACACACATATACATATATATAAAGTTTTTCTATATATATATACATACATATATAAAGTTTTATACATATATATATAAAGTTTTTCTTTCTTTACAATTTTGGTATCTGCTTTTCTAACAGACCAAAATACACACAGGATCCAGTGTATTGCTCTATTCTGTTCACCTGTGTGATTTTTGTTTGTTTGTTTGTTTGTTTGTTTTTTTTTTTCTGGTTTCAGGTCTGTTCTGATTTGTTTAGTGTATATTTCTCTGGGGTCGTTGTTGCCATTTTGTATTTTGTTCTTTTGTTCTTATATTCTTCTCTGGACAGAATGACAAGACAGAAAAACTCACCTCAAAAAGGAACAACAGGGGCTCTGGGTGGCTCAGTCAGTTAAACATCTGCCTTTGGTCACGATCTCAGGGTCCTGGGATCGAGTCCTGCGTCAGGCTCTCTGCTCAGTGGGGAGGCTGCTTCTCCCTCTCCATCTGCCTTCTCCCCCCTGCTCATGCTCTCTCTCTCTCTCTCAAGTAAATAAATAAAATCTTAGAGAGAGAGAGAGAACAAGAGGCAGTACTGACTTCCAGGATCATACCTAATCAGTATGGATGTAAATAAGATGCCAGAACAAGAGTTCAGGATAATGATTATAAAGATATTAGCTTGGCTTGAAAGAAGCATAGAAGACACTAGAGAATCCCTTTCTGGAGATATAAAAGAGCTAAAATCTAGTCAAGTCAAAATCAATAAGGCTATTAATGAGATGCAATAAAAAATGGAGGCTCTAACTGCTGGGATAAATAAGACAGAAGAGAGAATTAGTGATACAGAATATAAAATGATGGAGAATAAAGAAGCTAAGGAAAAGAGAGATAAACAATTACTGGATAACAAAGGGGAATTCTAGAAATAAGTCATACAATAAACCAAACAATATTAGAATAATTGGGATCCCAGATGAAGAGGAAAGAGGAGAGGAGGACAGAAGGTCTATTGGAGCAAATTATAGTAGAGAACATTGATATTCTAGGAAAGGAAACAGGTATTTGGGTCCAGAAGGCTCAGAGAATCCCCCTCAAAATCAATAAAAATAGGTCAACACCTCAACATACAATAGTGAAACATGCTAATCTCAGAGACAAAGAGAAAACCCTGAAAGCAGCTTGGGACAAGAAGTGCATAACCTATAAGAGTAGAAACATTAGATTGGCAGAGACCTATCCACAGAGACCTGGAAGGCCAGAAGGGACTGGCATAATATATTCAGTGTACTAAATAATAAAAATATGCATCCAAGAATACTTTATCCATCAAGGATGTCATTCAAAATAGAAGGAGAGATAAAAAGCTTCCAGGACAAACAGAAGCTAAGAGAATTTGTGATCACTAAACAGCCCTGAAAGAAATATTAAAGGATATCCTTTAAGTTAAGAGGGAGCCAGAGAGTAACATAGACCAGAAAGAAACAGAGACAATATACAGAAATAGTGACTTTATAGGTAATACAATGGCACTAAATTCATATCTTTCAATAGTTACTCTGAATGTATATGGGTTAAATACCCCCAATCAAGAGACACAGGGTATCATCTTGTATGAAAAAGCAAGACCCATCAATATGCTGTCTGCAAGAGACTAATTTCAGACACCTTCAAATTTAAAGTGAGGGGGCGGAAAACCATGTATCATGCTAATGGACATCAAAATAAAGCTGGGGTAACAATCCCTATATCAGACAAATTAGATTTTAAACAAAATCTATAATAAGAGAGGAGGAAGGACACTATATCATAATTAAAGCATCTATACAACAAGAATATCTAACAACTGTAAACATTTATGCCTCTAACATGGGCAACAGCCAATTATATAAGCCAATTAATAACAATATTAAAGAAACATACCAATAATAATATAATAATAGTAGGGTAACACCTCACTCACTGTAATGGACAGATCATCTAAGCAGAAGATCAACAAGGAAACAAGGGTTTTGAATGACACACTGGACAAGAAGGACTTCACAGATATATTCAGAGCATTCCATCCTAAAGCAACAAAATACACATTCTACTTGAATGCACATGAAATATTCTATGGAGTAGATCACATGCTGGATCACATATCATATCTTAACTGGTACCAAAAGATTGGGATCATTCCCCACATATTCCAGACCACAATGCTTTGAAACTTGAACTCAATCACAAGAGGAAATTTGGAAAGAACTCAAATACTTGGAGGTTAAAGATCATCCTACTAAAGAATGAATTAGTCAATCAGGAAATTATGGAAGAATTTTTTAAAAATTAATGGAAACAAATGAAAGGTTCAAACCTTTGGGATGCAGCAAAGGCGATCCTAAGAGGGGAGTATATAGCTATACAAGCCTTTCTCAAGAAAGAAGAAGGGTCTCAAATACACAACCTAACCCTACACCAAAGGGAGGTGGAGAAAGAACAGTAAATAAAACCTAAACCCAGCATGCGAAGAGAATTAATAGAGATTAGAGCAGAAATCAATGAAATAGAAACCAAAAGAACAGTAGAACTGATCAATGAAACTAGGAGCTGGTTCTTTTAAAGATTTAATAAGATTGATAGACCCCTGGCCAGACTTATCAAAAAGAAAAGAGAAAGGACCCAAATAAATAAAATCATGAATGAAAGAGGAAAGATCACACCAACACCAAAGAAGTACAAACAATGGTAAGAACATATTATGAGCAACTATATGCCAAAAAAATTTGGCAATCTGAAAGAAATGGATGCATTCCTAGAGACAGATAAACTACCAAAACTGAAACAGGAAGAAATAGAAAACCTAAATAGACCCATAACCACCAAGGAAATTGAAGCAGTAGTCAAAATCACCCCACAAACAAGAGTCCAGGGCCAGGTGGCTTTCAGGGGGAATTCTACCAAACATTTAAAGAAGAATTAATACCTATTCTTCTGAAGCTGTTTCATAAAAAGAGAAATGGAAGGTAGATTTCCAAACTCTTTCTATGAGGCCAGTATTGCCTTGACCCCAAAACCAGACAAAGACCCCACCAAAAAGGATAATTACAAACCAACATCCCTGATAAACATGAATGCAAAAATTCTCCCCAAGATACTAGCCAATCAGATACAACAGTATATTAAAAGGATTATTCACCACAACCAAGCGGGATTTATTCCTGGGCTACAAGGGTGGTTTGACAGCCACAAATCAATCAATGTGATACACTACATTAATAAAAGAAAGGACAAGAATCATGTGATCCTCTTAATAGATTCAGAAAAAGCATTTAACAAAATACAGCATTCTTTGATTAAAACTCTGCATAGTGTAGAGATTAAGGGAACATACTTCAATATCATAAAAGCCATATACAAAAAGCCCTCAGCGAATATCATTGTCATTGGGGAAAAACTGAAAGCTTTTCCCCTAAGGTCAGGAACATGGCAGGGATGTCTACTATCACCCCTGCTGTCCAACATAGTGCTAGAAATCCTAGTCTCAGCAATCAGACAACAAAAAGAAATAAAAGGCATCCAAATCGGCAAAGAAGTCAAACTTCACAGATGACATGATACTCTACATGGCAAGCCCAGAAGACTCCACCCCAAAATTGCTAGAACTTATACAGGAATTCAGCCAAGTGGTAGGATATAAAATCAATGCACAGAAATCAGTTGCATTTCTGTACACTAACAATGAGACAGATCAAAGAGAAATTAAGGAGTTGCACCGAAAACCATAAGATACCAAAGAGGGAAATGATCTGTACTCAGAAAACTATAGAACACTCATTAAAACAAAATTGAGGGAGACACAGGGACACTTGGGTGACTCATTCAGTTGGGCATCTGCCTTCAGCTTGGGTTGTGATCCTGGGGCCCTGGGATTGAGTCCTACATCAGACTCCTTGCTCAATGGGAAGCCTGCTTTCCCTCTGCCCTGCCATTCCCCCTTCTTGTGCTCTTATTCTCTCTGACAATAAATGAAAAAAAGAAATTGAGGACAACACGAAGAAATGGAAAAACGTTCCACTCTCGTGGATTTGGAAGGACAAATATTATTAAAATGTCTATGCTACCTAGAGAAATCTATACATTCAAAGCAACCCCTATCAAAATACCATCAACTTCTTTCACAGAGATGGAACAAATAATCCTAAAATTTGTATGAAGAATGTAGAAAGACCCCAAATAGCCAAAGTAATGTTAAAAAAGAAAGCCAACGCTGGTGGAATCATAATTCTGGGCTTCAAGCTCTGTTACAAAGCTGTAATCATCTAGATGGCATGGTACCAGTACAAAAACAGACACATAGATTGATGGAAAAGAATAGAGAACCAAGAAATGGATCCCCAACTCGATCCCCAACTCTATGGCCATCTAATCTTTGACAAAGCAGGAAAGAATATCTGGGGGCGGGGGAACAGTCTCTTCAACAAATGGTGTTGGGAAAATTGGACAGCCATATGCAGAAGAATGAAACTAGACCATTTCCTTACACCATACACAAAAACAGACTCAAAATGGATGAAAGACCTAAATGTCTGACAGAAATCCATCAGAATCCTAGAAGAGAACACAGGCAGCAACCTCTGTGACCTTGGCTACAGCAACTTCTTCCTAGACATATCTCCCAAGGCAAGGGAAAGAAAGGCAAAAATGAGCTATTGGGAATTCACCAAGATCAAAATCTTTTGCACAGCAAAGGAAACAGTTGACAAAACCAAAAGACAACTGTCAGAATGGGAGAAGATATTTGCAAATGACCTATCAGATAAAGGGCTAGTATCCAAAATCTACAAAGAACTTATCAAACTCAACACCCAAAGAACAAATAATCCAATCAAGGAATGAGCAGAAGACATGAACAGATACTTCTCCAGAGAAGACATAAAAATTGCCAACAGACACATGAAAAAACATGAAAAAATGCTCAACATCACTATCATTAGGGAAATACAAATCAAAACCGCAATGAGATGCCATCTCACATCAGTCAGAAGGGCTAAAATTAACAGTGCAGGAAACAACAGATGTTGCTGAGGATGCAGAGAAAGGGAAACCCCCTTACACTGCTGGTGGGAATGCAAGCTGTTGCAGCCACTCTAGAAAACAGAATGGAAGTTCTTCAAAAGGTTGAAAATAGAGCTATCTTATGACCCAGCAATTTCACTACTAGGTATTTACCCCAAAGCTACCAATGTAGTGATCTGAGGGGATACCTGCACCCCAATGTTTATAGCAGCAGTCTCCATAATAGCCAAACTGCGGAAAGAGCCCAGATGCCCATCAACAGATGAATGGATAAAGAAGATATGGTATACATATACAATAGAATACTACTGAGTCATCAAAAAAATGAAATCTTGCCATTTGCAACAAGTTGGATGGAACTAGAGGGTATTAGGCTAAGCAAAATAAGTCAATTAGAGAAAAACAATTATCATATGATCTCACCCATATGTGAATTTAAGAAAAAAAAAAAACAGAAAATCACAGGAAAAGAGAGGAAAAAAACAAAACGAAATCAGAGAGGTAGACATACCATAAGAGACTCTTAATCTTAGGAAACTGAGGGTTGCTGGAGGAGGGAGGGGTGAGGGGGTGGGGTAACTGGGTGATGGACATTAAGGAGGCCATGTGATATGATGAGCACTGGGCATTACATAAAATTGATGAATCACTGACCTCTATGTCAGAAACTAATAATACATATATGTTAATTAGTTGAATTTAAATTTAAAAAATTAAAATTTTAAAAAATTGTTATTGGGCATCCAATAGATACTTACTTGATTTATGTAAATACATACATTATTATGAAAAATAAAAATATTTAATAGGTTTCAGAATTCTGGAGGATCAGGTAGGGAGAAAAAGATAAATAGTTCAAACTTTGTTGTAAAGAAACACTTTAGCCAAATTGGTGTAGTTTACAGATAGCTTAATGGGAAGAAAAATAGGAGTCTTCTCAGTCTGGAAAAGAAAACGTTAAGGCAATTATTTTTTCATTAGTGTTCTAGAAATTTTGAGCTATGTGTTCATATGATCTTAAATTTAATAAAATCTGAGCTTTAGCAAAAAATACAGATTCCAAGGCCTCATATGCAGAGATTTTGATTCATTGGGTGTTATACAGTCTTTTAGCATAAATAATGTATTTGTTCATATAATCTAATGTTTAAGAGGAATGCGTGACAGCATCTTAATTAGAATCTGGCATCTCCAGAAGTGGCTACTCAGCATATTTGCAACTGAATCAACACTGAAAGGCTTGTAATTTACTATAAAATATGTTAGACATAATTTTGTACCCATGAAATTAGTGGTAACAGATTTGTAACTGAGTAGGGAAATTTTGCTAGACCTATAGCTCTTGCATAAACAAGATACATTAATGGATAAGTCCAGTATTTGAATACCATAAATGTACTTTGTAAGTGAAGGCCCCACTCAGCCCCAGTGGACCCAGAGGCCTGATCCAACAACAAAGTACACCAGTCATGATGTCACTGAAGCCTGTTTAGAGTGAGTCCTTCATACGAGGGGCTGGTGAGTGAGCCTCACTTGTAGTCGGGTCTTCTTGACAGAAGTCATATGGACATTAAGGAGGCCATGTGATATGATGAGCACCGGGCATACAAGTGCTCAGTGAGACAGACAAGTCATATGACTATTTTGTACCTGTTTGCTAATCATGAATGTACAGTTGGAGAGATTGGTCAGACTTGCTTGCATTGAAACTTATCTTTTGGTAATTAGATTGTAGAGCTAGATTCACATAGCCCCAGATATATCTAAAAAGCCTAATGATACCCGGACACCTGGGTAGCTCAGTAGGTTAAGTCTCTGATCTTGATTTCGGCTCAGGTCATGATCTCAGGGTCATGAGATCCAGCCCCTTTCAGTTCTCCACACTCAGCAGGGAGTCTACTTGAGATCCTCTCTCTCCCTTTACCCCTCCCTCCCATGTTCACTTTCTCTCTCACTCTCTCTCACACAAATAAATAAATCTTGAAAAAAAAAAAATCCTATCAATACTTCCCAACAGAACTTGATACTTCTTAGTCATCCAAATCAACTTGGGTCTTTTCCCAAAAATAAGGGATGCATTTAATTTAATTCACACACATGAATTTAAGGCAGGTGACCTACAGACCATACATTAAGAAACACTATTTTAAAGGACATATTCAACTACAAATGTATTTTTATTTTTTATTTTTTTAAGATTTTATTTATTTATTTATTTGACAGATAAAGATCACAAGTATACAGAGAGTCAGGCAGAGAGAGAGAGGAGAAAGCAGGCTCCCCGCTGAGCAGAGAGCCCGATGTGGGGCTCAATCCCAGGACCCTGAGGTCATGACCTGAGCTGAAGGCAGAGGCTTAACCCACTGAGCCACTCAGGCGCCCCTACAAATGTATTTTTAAAATCTAGTCTTTAATGAAAAAGCTTAAGAGCTAATGAAATTGTTAAGGGTATTGACAGAAACTTTTTTAAAATCTTAAGGTAAATTTTAGGTAGATGGGCCCAAAAAAGTTTGCATGACAGATATTTTGACAAGGTGACTTATATGACTGTCCTTCACCTCCTTTAATATTTACCTCTGAGAACTTATCTTCTTTCATATTTACCTGTAGGATTTAGTTTAATCTGTGGCAAGCAGATTTCTGTTATGCAATTGTTTGAATTTCAGGCCATACGCAATCACTTGAACTACTTTTTTTTACTTAATCAGGTATTGATCCGAGAGTTAAAATCAAACTTTTTTAAAGGTTTTTATTTATTTGAGAGAGAACTCACAAGGGGGCGGGGGGGGGGGGTAGTATGGTAGGCAGAGGGAGAAGCAGGCTCCCCATTGAGCAAGGAGCCTGATGCGGAACTCAATCCCAGGAACCTGGGATCATGACTCAAGCCAAAGGCAGATGTTAATGGACTGAGCCACCCAGCCATCTCTAAAATCAATTTTTTTTTTGTTTTTGAAGCTGAAGGCAAAAATTTACATATATTAAATTTGTATGATATTTTGTGGTTTACAAAGCATTATTCATGCTATTTTATTTTTAGGTGAAAAATATTGTTTAAAATGTCATCAGTTATAGAAGGGCTCAATAATCTCCCCAAGTAATGACAAGAGATAAGATACAAATAGTATTTTTTCAGCTTTAAAATTAATATAAGGATGGTATAATTAACCTGCTCAGGTTACCCACTCATCCAGTAAAAGAGCTTCCTAACAATTAGCTTAAAAGTGCACAAGCCCATGTTCTTAATATATACAATATATCTTTCCAACTTGTAATTTCAATAAGCACGGCAGTCAATTAGATATATTTAAAATGTAATGTTTTGGGGGCACCTGGGTGGCTCAGTGGGTTAAAACCTCTACCTTCGGCTCAGGTCATGATCCCAGGGTCCTGGGATCAAGCCCCGCATTGGCTCTCTGCTCAGTGGGGAGCCTGCTTCCCCCCACCCCTCCGCCTGCCTCTCTGCCTGCTTGTGATCTCTGTCAAATAAATAAACAAAATCTTAAAAAAAAAAAAGTAATAGGGTGCCTGAGTGGCTCAATGGGTTAAGCCGCTGCCTTCGGCTCAGGTCATGATCCCAGTGTCCTGGGATCGAGCCCCGCATTGGGCTCTCTGCTCAGCGGGGAGCCTGCTTCCTCCTCTCTCTCTCTGCCTGCCTCTGCCTACTTGTGATCTCTCTCTGTCAAATAAATAAATAAAATCTTAAAAAATAAATAAATAAAATGTAATGTTTTTAAATATATGAAATTGTAAGAAACTGTAAGTGCTGTGTGCTGTGAATTAAAATAGTTACCAATGTAGAGTTGGCTTAGTTGTTAATTAAAAAAAATTCACTTGTGCATTAAAAAATTGCACTCAAAAATGTGTTCCAAGGGGTGCCTAGGTGACTCAGTTGATTAAGCAGCTGCCTTTGGCTCAGGTCATGATCCCAGGATCCTGGGATCAAGCCCCGCATTGGGCTTCCTACTCAGTGGGAAGCCTGCTTCTCCTTCTCCCTCTGCCTGCTACTCTGCCTACTTGTGCTCTCTACCTCTCTCTCAAATAAACAAATTAAATCTTTTTTTTAATATGTTCCAAGACAGGAAATATAAGGTTGAAAGTTTTTTCTTTAATTACAGTAATAAAAGCCAAGAGAGTATGGATCTTTGAAATTTTTACATCAAAAGTTCAAACCACATTTGAAGAGTTAAGTTTTGACACTTACAAAGTGTCAAAAAATTTGACACTTATAAAGACCAATATTCTCACTCTCCCGGCAATGACTGACAGAGACATGTCAGATGGTGCATTGGGAAGGCACAGTCCCTGCTAAGCGTTCTGCCCTTCTAAGTCTTTCTAATAACACAGTAACTGAGGTTAATCATTCTCCTTTCACTTTGGTGAAATATTACTGAGCACCACTGTTTTCCAGGCATGTTGTAAGTGAATTCAGTGGGTTTTAAAAACTAAAACGGACCTATCATTATGGAGGTGTCTTTA